>CM021108.1:230014281-230263559 GCA_007115665.2 Sequoiadendron giganteum | reverse complement strand
GTGGAAAGAAAAATAAGCCTCGACGATGCTTAAAGTCACCCCAATACATACATATGTCAAAATATGAATAAAAAATAGAGGATTATTGTAGCGGGAGATAATATTAATTGAAGAAAGTATTAAAATATACATTTTTACCAAAGGAATTATGAGATGAATAACTATTTTACTCAAGAGAGCCTAAGAAGTAAAATTTATAAAATGTCTACAATTGGAGGTGAAATATTTTTCTAAAGGAATTACGAGATTGGATGGTTGTTCTACCCAAGGAATGTTTTTTTTTAATGGATGCATATGGGTAAGTTGGCATATTTTCACTAGGGAAAGATAATTATTTTATCCGAAGAATATTTTAATGATTGATAGTAAGACATTTCGTGGAGGAAATTAAAGATCAATTGAAAGCCCTATAAAGGGTAATTATTTCTCCCAAAGACAAATTTATCAAGTGAAATATTTTAACCGAGCAAGAATATTTTTTCACCGAAGGAATTATAAAACGAGTGATTATTTTTTAATTGGAGGAAGTACAAGAGTTTCCAGCAAAGGATAATTACTGAAGCTAATTTTTTCGTGAAGATGCAAGATGGAGATTAAAGCTAAAATATTTAATTTTCCAAAGGCAACTAGTTAAATATTTTATTTTTCCAAGAATAATTAAACGATGAGTTGCATCAAAAAAGAAGAGTTGCACTAGACAGATGCTCTGAAAGGTTGTAACCTTAAAATAATGTATATATGCTAGATGAAATCAAATGAGGGAGAGGAATTAGAATTAGGAGGTAGTAGTTAGGTAGTTGGATAGGGTGAATAGTTGCTGAAATGAAATATCATGTTGTACATTGTAAAATCTTTTAAAATTATATAATGGAGAAGAATGCATAAATTTTATGATCCAATCATGGTGTCAGTTGTTTTTTGAATTTATTAAAAGTATTATCCAGTTGTCTCCAAGGTTGTCATTTCCTTATTATCTAAATTGATATATCAAGGATATTTTCTATTTATCAAAGCACATTTGTTGCTCTTGTGTGGTTCAATTAACTGGCTCCTTCAAGGAAGGATTAAACTCTATTAATTAATCATAGTAATCTAGAAAGGGACATTTGGATCAATAAGAAGAACTTGATAATTGCATCCTCGCACGCTTATTCCAAGCATAAACTCATAAATGTGCCAAAATATTTGAATTGTATCCAGAAATAGGACTCACATATCATAAAAATCTTGACTCCATTAGCCCGATAGAAGTAGGCACTGGTCACACCAATTCCATTCTAGAATTTCATAAAATCTTATTCAAAATATTCACTTCTCAAATTTCAGTAGGAGTAGTTAGTAAGCTTTCATCTCTCCACTCTCACTTGCCATCATGGATAGATTGCTAAAATAGAATACACATCACTTAAATATGCTCATCCATTTAGGTATACCCACCTAGGTCTGGCAGAGCCTGAAGAGAAGAAGATACAATTGCACTAATTGGTCTTGTATGTTAGCCAAAAATGTATCAAGAGCTTGGAAACCTCTTGTGGTTTCAAACCAACATTTTTGAGACCTAACAGTGTCTTAGTCCTGGTCTAGAAATCAAGGACACATGGCCAGAATCATTAAATTATCATTTATCATTTCATGTTTGTCGGGATTAGACATAAAAATATATAATTCATTAGGCTTGTAGATGCAAAATAGGACCAATGAAGACATAAATAAGGAAAAATAAAGCAATGTGAGCCCAAACAAGTGTGAAAATGCAAGGGTATGCATTTTCCTACACTACAACCCGTAATACCGCAAGCTCTAGTTTAGACTTTCGTGGTACTGCGATGTAGAAGATTTTGAGTCGGCTAAGTGTTTTCTTGATTCCAGAGAGCCTTAGCTAGTAAGTTTGGGAAACCTATTTCTCGATGCATATTCCTAAGGTGGTGTATGAGTCCCACCCTAGTTTTTTAGGGTGAGAAAGTGTTGAGGTGTTAGAAAATTGTATGTATTTGTTGATTTTGTTGGGATTTCAGTTGAAATAAGCCTCAGGATCTGAAATAAAGGGTCTTAGGGGCCTATTAGTGATGATTTAAAGGGTCAAGAATGAAAGGGTACTAAAATAGGTCCAAACTAAGTGTGAAATTGTACTATCTCCAAGACGGGAGTATAATTTTCTACACTACATTTTTCCCCCACTTGAGCACCCATGTGACTCTACATACATATGCAAGCTAACGGAATTCGAATAGTAAACCTTATATCATAAAAGGGTACTCATATGGATTCATTTGTAAACATGGGAGAATAAAGCCCCCATTATAGTTATTTGTAAAACAACAATGTTAGGAATTGCATCCTAAAAACCAATTCATTAGTCATTCAAAAATCCTCTTATATAACTTCTTCATGAAATCAAATTTGAGGGTAGATGTATGCCCCCCCTTGATTCTACTTACTTTATGGAGGTGCAATCAAGGTAGTAGTCTAACCACATCAAATTGTAGAAGTCGTATCATAGGGTATTTCCAAGTACCATACCACATAATGATAGACATATGATGAGTATGAGAATGGAATAACAAATCCAATGCAACAAACAGTGTCAAAAATGGATTTATTTATCCCCCAATATGTTACGTTCAATGAAAAAGGAACTTTTTAATCCTAATATATAAATGACCTAATTTGAAAAATATATAAGAGTAAAAAGTGTAGTTTGTAATCATTTTGTCTTTTACCTTCTTGTAGTTTGACTTTGATGGAGAGCGAGTGACAATGCCAAGAATACGACCATACGTGCCTCCAATATTGGAGAGCCTACATGAGGAGGTGGCGTAAGGTGATCTGCAACATCCGGTGAGTGCATTATTCTCTACCTTAGCTTCATTTTTACACATTTCTAGATAGATTTAGGATCTTAAAAGAAAAATTCGTAAATCATCCCTTTTTTTCACAAAGTGTCCCTTTTTTATCCAAGTGTCCCACTTTTTTGCCAAGTGTCCCACTTTTTTGCTAGGTGTCCCACTTTTTTGCTAGGTGTCCCACTTTTTCGTGAAGTGTCCCAAAAATGAATAAAGTGTCTACGACCCTTAGAAAAGTACCCTAGAGCAACTTTAGCACACTTTTTGACTATTGATGTATAGATTTAAAATTTTAGAATTCTTGTGGGTGGTATTTTTACTATTTTATATTGGATTCCTCCTCAATCATGACAACATCTCAGCGGTAGACTCTTTTGTCACCTACAAGACTTAGTCACAGTGTTGTCAAAGGAGGAGAGGGAGACACTATAGGCTACAAGAATATATTGGGTGTATCTCATGACCCCATTGGATATCTCATGACCCCATTGGATACCATGATGCCATGATGATGTCATTAGCAAAGAGATGGGATGTAGAGACCTACACCTTTCATCTACCTACTACCAAGATGACTATCACTCTAGAGGATGTTCATCACATTCTTTGAGATCTTGTTTGAGGCGAGACTGTCCATTTTGTAGAGGACCATTCATATAGGGAGATGAGAGAAAATATCTAGTACTATCTTGGAGGATTGATTCAAGAGGAGATCATGGGGCCACGTATTGAGCTATAGTGGCTACTCTATGCACAATTGCCACCTTTGAGGTAGATTATGATTTTTACCATAGCATTAGTACTAGTTGTAGATAGGCAGGGAGCACACCTAGATGGAGGACTAGTGGACATGATACTAGAGATGGAGCATTGTAGGAATTCTTATGTGTGGGGTCACAACATACTATCACATCTCTACTATGATTTAGGATGGTTTGTTTACCATTAGGTGGATATCATTGTGCATTACACACTACTATAGGTTTGGTGCTTGGAGCATATCACATGCACTAGGCCAATGGTATTTCCTTCTATATGTGCCCTAGGATAACCACACTCTTTCAATTTTCCACTAAGATGAGAATGGAAACATGAAGACCTACTATTTTGGAGAGTCAGGTCTAACCATCTAGATCAGCAGGCGATCTTATGAAGACCTCACCAACTGATATCGTAGTGGCTAGATGAGACCTGGTAATTGACGAGGATGTAGAGGAATGGGTTTCTAATGGGGAGGCATGATTACATAGTGATACCATTCTACTATGATCATGTCATGAGATAGTTGAAATAGGTACAGGTGCCACTAGTAGCACAACTATTTTATAGGCGATCAATGTAGAGTGCTTGGAATCCAAGAGGTCCAAGAGGACTCATAGTTGATGATGTTGTCTCTAGTGATTCCAATGATGAGGATCTTGAAATGATTGTAGTCTTTGATGTTGATGATGTGGGTGCTAGAGATGCATAAGAGGAGTGGTGGGCCATAGCAGAACCAGTTCTAGTATCTCCTATGGATCAACCTATAGGATTTGCAAGGCCTCTTCCATATCATAGGGATGATCAGGAGGAGATAGGTGAGGAGACAAGGGCTTGTAGATCTATTTTTGGATGAGGTAGAGGAGGATTATGATGAGGAGGAAAACTCATAATATGATGAGGAGGGGGGGAACATGGGCCAACTAGTGAGTAAGGGTAGTGATATAGCAAATGAGGGTCTAGTTTCCCATGAGTGGAGAGATTCAGTTCCCACTCGGGTTACCACATCACAATCAATAAACACAACACGTGCCAACACTTATGAGCATGGAGAGGGTATCACATCTTCTATTCCTCCTATAGAGGACGAGGCTATTTTTACACAACTAGTTGGAGATCTAGGTGATGACACATTATTTATGTTTATGCTTATTCTTCTGTAATTATGATCATATTCATACTTTGATTTATATATACATCATGATGTGTACTAATTATCTTTATGATTTCTATCTTGTAGGGTCCATGAAAGATTTGCATGATCTCTACTGATGGGTGGTCATAGAGATAGTACCTCCTTCAGTTGTAAACAAGGCTATCGACACAAACTACATTCCCCCACCCATTGTGGATCAACATCTAGAGTTGTTGCTTCAACCATCTCGACATCCAACCAAGGTTGAGAGACTTCATGGGGAGATTTCCAAGCTATAGGCGGATAGAGACCGCATAGATTCAGAGCACATGGAGGCCATCATACATGAGGCTATAGTTGTTGGATGAGCCTGTGGTGTACAGGAGGCACTATATTCTATTGTTAGTTCATGATCATGTACTACCATGTCTCAATGGACCGTCTCTCGACGGATGTGATCACCAGGTCCCAAGGGATCTGGGAGCCATAGGCCACAGTAGCATTGTATATTTTATAACATGTACTCAATTTTTTTTTATGATGTATAAATATATTAGCATCTATATTTGGTTGTTTATGTGTTCAAGTTAGATGGAAAAGTGATTTATGAAATAAGCTTTGTAAGACTATTTAATAGATATCTCCATGATCTAGCATGTTTTATTTGATCTAATTAAAACTATCCTAGTTTTCTTTTAGATGCAACATTATTATTGAGTATGCTATGCTAAATTAAATGCACCCATGATCTAATTATAGAACATTAAATGCATATAAGGATCTAATCTAACACAACATACAAGATTAACTTGAATAATATGAAAACTAAAGTAACCACCCAGAACTAATTTGAATAATTACTTTAGTATTCAAGAAACAAAAATGATTGCTTTTCAAGAATGAAGCAATGTGAGAGAAATAGCATACTATCTACTAACTCTAACACCATTACTTTATCATTCAAACTATTCAAGAATATTAAACATAGTACCGGCACAAATGTGTTCCATTAATAGGTTATTTAAGTGGTGTTCCATCCATTTCTATTAATGTGTATGCTCCAGACCCATAAAATTCATCAATTATGTAATTACACTAATTTTCAAATAACACCAAATCACCCTTAGTAAATGAACGAGGAATGACATTATAATTGTAACTATATTGCATTTTCTGGAGTAATCTTGGAGATGCTCAAGAGTGCTCATGCATCATTCATAAAGCATTTCAAGCTGATGCAATTGTTGTTGTTTATAAGTATTGTCATCAATAAGTCCTTGAAGAGTGATTCTTAATGAAGGAATCTCTAACTCCAAGTGCATTATCGTCTTGGTACCATAGATAAGGTTATAAGGAGTATTTCCAGTTGACGTTCTAATACTAGTATGATAAGCCCATAACGCATATGTCAACTACGTGTTCCAATCCTTATTATGCTTTCTTACTGTGTTCCTTAAGATTTCCTCAAGGGTTTTATTAGTTGATTCAGTTTGACACTTAGATTGTGGGTAGTAGGGTGTTGAAAAATGATGTTGGATGTTAAATTTTTCTAATAACTTCTTCACATCATTATTTTAAATGGTGTCCCATTGTCTAAAATGAACGTGCAAGCGAGTCTAAAGTGAGCAATAATGTGTTCTAGTACGAACTCACATATTACAACAACTATTGTTGAACAAAGGGGAATGGCTTCTACCCACTTCGTGAAGTAATTGTTGATGGTGTTTTCTGCACAGCAACAACTCAGACAAAATGTAATATCCTATCTCTCTTGAAAGGTAAATCTCTATGGAAAAGAGATAACCACAAGGTCTCTAATGTCAGGTCTTGACAATGCAGTGAAACAACTTAGAGATAATGTGAAAATGCTGGTAATCACAAGGGGACCTTACTACGAGAAGAGTTGTATTTCCAACTTATCAAATAAAGCAATAGATTGATACTCTCAAACTTGATATAAATCAGATAATAAAGAAATAACAAAAGATAAAAAGTTCCAGAGATAATCTTAAAACTACTTTTAATACTAAGATTGAAAATTCCAAAGGATAAGATGCTCAAGATGGACCAATCTCTCGTAAACTATTTTTTGCTTAACCCAGACGAGTCTGCAACTCCATAGAAATAGGCAATCTTCTAAGGTATTGAAATATTTTCAAATCATGAACATTCACTCAGTCAACCTTACAGCAATTGAGATGAATAACTTTCACAATTGAACTAAGCACAAATATAAGTCCAAGCTAACTTTTCAAAGCAACTAACAATCAGCTAACTACAAAAAGTATGGACTAGAGATCGCTACAACATTCCAAACATGAAACCCTAAGCATTATCAAATCATCTAACCATAAACAATAAGCAATTTGAAAGATAGAATAACAAGAACCATGCCAGATGAGATTCCAAAAGATAGATACCAAACACAATATCTTTCTTATATTATATAAGTCCAAGAACAACAAAAATTCCAGTTCTTTGTTACAATATCTGCTTGAAAAACCCTAAATTGCTCAGATACCACTTAACTATTTTCCTGATCTACCTATCCTTCTATCTCTATTTTCTAATTTTATGTCTGCTATTCAAATGAGGCAACATGCCCGCTTTTATAGAGAATCAACAAGATAGGTTGGCCCAAATTATAATTTTACAATAAAACATAACCTAAAATAGGTCGGCCCACAAGAATAATTCGATTATATGAAATGTGCCATAGCACCAATTTCATCCAAAACCACCAAAATGTAAAAAGGGGGGAGCCCAATACATGTAAATTAATGGGAAGCACAAATATCAATGTAGCCCTTATATAATCACTCCCCATCTTTATCTTTAGTTTTATCCTTTTCAGCATGTATGGCCAGCAAGACCCTATCCAGCTCAGCAACTGGTGGCACAGGCAAAACCCCAAAATGCACAATGATGACTCGCACCTAGAAGGACCAGAAAACCATGAAAGATTCCCAAGCAAAACGGTGAAAAGCAATCGAAACCAATAGAAAATAGGGTGCATATACATACCATGGAAGCGCAAGGTTTATGATGAAGGAAACTGATGAATAATCGCCTGATGCAGACTGGATACAACCCACGCACTTCAAAAGCAAATGTACAGCTCAAATAACCTTGAGGCTCTAGATACCCAGCAAAACACCAAGAACCTTGACACACAAGCTCAAATGATAGCAGATGTACAACTCAAAGTGATCAATAACTTCTCAAAATATCGATATATCAAAGCCCCAGAACCTCATACAAATGCCATTAATGCACCCAACAAGATAGCCGTAGCCACAAATATTTTTTGGGGATTTGACACCAGGAAGGATTTTGGGGAAATTCGATACGCACAGATTTTCCCGAAAATAGTATAAAAGGTAGCAACGTCGAACACTAAGAGGGAATCGGGAGAATCCAGCTTAGGCAGATTTTCCTGAAAACAATGAAAAACCCGAGATAAAGCCAAAACTTCAAATTTTCAATACAGCTCAAAAGAATGCCACTTCAACTGGAAAAATGATTGTTAAGGCACAAACCCAAGCAAGCAACACCCTCAGAAAGAGGGGCCAAAATACCAAAAAGTGAAAAAAGAGGGTCCCCACATTCAGTGGGGCGTGTGTGCAAGAAGTGCACAACAAATGGCGACTCCACTGGGGAAATGCTCTAGAGCATTTCAAAGATAAACTAGAATCAAGAACCCAGAATCTCTGGTTTCGATCTTTCCATCAAGACCTTTGAGAACAAAGTTTTAGAAACCACAAGTAAGAAGAATTTTTCCTATACCAAGGTCCAAGTGTGTGTATTATGCATTTATTTCCATCCTATAAGTGCAATCGAAACAAGAGTAAACTTGACCAAGCTACATATGAATTCAAACTTCAAAAGCAACCTAGATAGAGCCTCACTGCCAGTCAAGCATCCATAGCCCCAATGAGGTTATCATTATGACCCTCCCAAGCATAGCTCTACTGCTAGTCAGGCATCCATAGCCCCGATAGAGATACTAGGATATTCCTAATAAGGTGAAACTCATTTGAATTTTCAATATGTCTTAGTTTCTTTTCTTCGCTTTTTTTTTTAAGATCTTTCTTGTCACCTTTGTAAGTAATGAAACTTATGCTCAGGGATGAGGAAAACAGTGGCACTGAAGTAGAATATAAGATTTTTCACTAGGCCAAATTACTCAAGAACTCAGTGCAACTCCAAAAAATTAATTTTGTGTGAGAATGTGAGACCCAAATATATTCCAAAGCACATCCAGAACAAGTGACTCTAATTCTAAGTACACGAAACTTTAGATAAAAGAAAACCACCACCTGATTTTGAAAAACTGATTAGAGTTTATAAAAGAAAACCTTAGAACAAGACCTAATAGAGTAGCCCTAGCGCATAGGCACAACAGCCCCAAAGAAATTAGGAACCCAAAAAGCAAAACAAAACGAAAAGAAAAACACACCAAAGCAAACCTACTCTACCAAAGCAAAGTAGAAACAAAGCAAACAAAAGAAAATCTACTCTAACTATATATAGGATGAACTGCAAGTAGTTCAAGGTTGGAAATAATGCTTCAAATATTGCCCATTGACAAGCAGTGGGATATCCTCACTAGTGAGGGTTTTCAAACAAAAAGCATTGTCTCCCAAAATTTTTGAAATTTGGTAAGGGCCAAGCCAAAGTTTATCAAATTTACCATGTTCTCCCTTACGATCATGGGCTTTGTCCCAATAAAGAACTAAGTTAGAAATCCTAAAGGCCTTTACCTTAGCTCTCCTATCAAACCATCTTTTCACTACACCCTAATGTTTAGCAAAGTTCTCTAGGGCTTCATCTCTTTTTTCTTCCAAATGCAATAGTTCATCCAAACGGGCTTCGCGCTTGTCTTCTTCGTTATAGTAATCATTAATGAATTGTAGGGTAGGTATTTTCAACTGAATAGGAAACACCAATTCTAAACCATACACCAAGTGATAAGGGGAGGTTCCTATGGATACCTTTTGTCTAGTATGGTCAGCCCAAAGTGCAAATCGGAGTTGGGTATGCCAATCCTTAGGATTTTGTTCTAGCAACTTACGAATAACTGTCAGCAGGTTCTTGTTGGAAGACTCGGCCAGACCATTACCCTGGGGATAATAATTAGATGAAAATTTAATAACAATACCATGATCAAACGCCCAATTAGAAAATTTTAGTGATGCAAATGCAGGACCATTATCAGAAACCAAAGATATTGGGCATCCAAAATGATTAATAATCCCTGAATCAAGAAAATTGATTACCACATCTGAAGTACATTGTTTGCAAGTGAGTGCTTCTATTCATCTAGTGAAATAATCAGTTATAGTAAGAATGTACCTGTGGCCGACAGAGGATGGAGGGTTGATTGGACCTATAAAGTCCATACCCCACTGAGCAAATGGCTTTACCTTAATAACAGGCCGGAGTGGAAGAGCTGCATGTTTTTCCTTGTTGTAGTCTGACAGATATGACAAGTTCTCACATGTTGGTGTATGTCCTTGAACAAGGTGGGCCAGTAATAGCCTTCCCTCAAGATTTGATGTGCAGTGGATGATGCAGAACCATGGCCTGTGCCATATTTCTCATGAAATTCAATCATTACTCTAGCAGCTTCATCCTTCCCTAAACACTTTAAGTAAACACCCTCATGATTTCTTTTATATAATATAGCTCCTTTCATCATAAAACTCCCACTCCTCAAGCGCAAGGCTTGTCTCTGGTCTGTGTTAAGATGATCAGGACACTATTGATTCAATAGATAAAAAATAATTTCATCATACCAATCTCTTGGAGAGACCTCCTGAAGGTAATAATGTTGGGCTGTGAGATTAGGACCTGTCTCAGCCATCATCTTCGTAAGTCCTTGTCCCCTTACTAATTTCATGGGCTGGATTTCCATATCATATTCTTGCAGCATTGTCACCCACTTGGCTCTTCGTTCACCTAACTCGTTCTGCATCAATAATAACTTTACTGCAGGATCAGGTACTATGGCAAAAAATTTATTCCTCAAGATATAATACCTGAACTTCTTAACTGCTCGGACCAAAGCATAGGCTTGTTTCTCTACATTGTGGTATTTCAATTTTGCATCTTTCAGAGGAGTACTCATGAAGGCTATAGGGTGTTCATCACCTTTATCAGACTTCTAAGTTAACATTGCAGCACAAGAATGATTAGAAGCAAATGAATATATATAGAAGGGCTTAGCATAATCTGGACTCACCAATATAGGAGCCTCAGCAATAGCTTTCTTGATTTCTGTAAATGCCTCCTTAGCTTCCGAACTTCATTCTATCTTTGCATCTTGTTTCAACACAGCATTCAATGGTTTGACTATCTCTACAAATCCTGTGATAAATTTCCTAACAAAGTTAATCTTACCAAAGAATGACTTCATCTCTTTCTTACTTGCAAGAGGCTGGATCTTCAAGATAGCCTAAATTCTTTCAGGTTCAATAGCAATACCCTATTCTAAAAGAATATGTCCTAATAACTTGCCTTCTGTGACTCCAAAAATGCACTTTATCGGATTAAGTGAAACACCAAACTCTCTACATCTATGAAATACCTTGCCTAAGTCTGCTACATGATCACCTCGCACCTTCGAAAAAATAGTCAAATCATCCATATAGATAATGATGCATTTGCCAATTATATCCTTAAAGGAAATGTCCATGGCTCTCTGGAATGTAGCTCCAGCATTGATTAGCCCAAATGGCATCCTTCTGTAAGCAAACGTTCCCCATTTGGTAGTAAAGGAAGTCTTGTGTCTATCCTCATATTGCACCATGACTTGGTTGTATCCAGAATACCCATCTAAAAATGACATCATTTGTGATCCATTGACAATCTGAAGCACTTCATCCAGTGAAGGAACTGGATAATTATCCTTTTCTGATGCTCTATTCAGATTCTTGAAATCTACACAATCAGATTTCTCCATTCTTTTTTCTTACTGGAACCAAATTCACCACCCAAGTGGAGTGTCTTACTGGAAATATAATACGTGCTAAAAGTAGTTTTTGCACCTCCTTCTAAATAATGGGTTCTAACAGAGCATTGATTGGCCTTTGTCTCTATCGAAAAGGTTTGACATCTAATCTTAGAGGAATAGTGTGTGTGATGATTGAAGTATCATATGTTTTAAAATCTTCATAACTCCAAGCTATTACATCGTGATATGCATGTAGGGTATCAATAATCCCTTTCCTTTCCTCTGGAGTACACACCTTGCCAATAAGAACATTCTTTAAGTCATCTGGTTTCCCCATATTGTATGTTTCACATTGGCTGCTAATGGATTCTCTTTTACTCTGTTGTTCTTGGTCCCTTATTTTATCCAAGTCAAAAATCCATTCAAGTTGCACCATACCTCTTGGAATGGTATTAGTCTTTAGATTGATGATTCCTTCAAAGTCTATATCTGCTTCCTGAGGCTCAACGTCATCAATAACTTGGGAGGCAAACACATCACAGCTTGTAATAAAATCCAAAATATGCTTGTCGTCTTCAAACACTTGAAAATTGGTAATATTATCTGGTACTGAAGGGACTGGAGTGAGCTCAACTGAAAATTTCTTCAACCCTGAAAGTGACATAGGTTGTAATGTGCTGGCGGCTTGTGCCAAGGAATCAGCAACCTTATTTTTGCTTGAAGGGATTAATTGTATATTGAAAGCGTCGAACTCTTCTATGAGATCCCATACTCTATGCCTATAGTTGGTCATCCTTCTATCGTGACATGAATATTGTTTTCTTACTTGCTTGATTACTAATTCAGAGTCTCTGAAAACCTGTAATAGCTTAACTTTCTTCCTTGATGTCATCAGTAAGCCATGGATCAAAGCCTCATATTCAGCAACATTATTAGTGCATTGAAACTGGAGTTTGTGAGCAGCAAAGTAATTCTTTCCTTTGGGACTAATCAATTCAAATCCAGCTTCAACACCCTACTTGGACTTGGATCCATCAAACCTCAGTGTCCAACAACCATCAGGTTCTTTTGGCCTCAACTTATCCTATCCTCTACTGGACATAAGGAGTTCTTCAGGGAGCCCTGAGCTTTCATTTTTATCTCTGTTTGATTCCTCCTGTGTATTGAGTCTAGTAGGTGGAGCTGGATTAATGTATTTTTGTATCTGCCTGACAGCATTTTGACACAAGTCACATTCTAACTCAGAGTGAGAAGCATCATGTACTCTACACCAATTTGGAAGCAATAATTCTTCAATTGTCGTGCTTCCTTTTAATTGTATTTGGTCTTCCATACATTTTTGGATGAACTCTTGGAAGTTATCCAACAAACCAAGCTGTCTGTCATCTTCCTCACTTATTTCATTTTCTGGTTCAATCAAAGCCTCAGGACCGCTGCTCTCCAGAAGGTGTTCACTTAAAGAATCCTGGAACATAAAAACTTCTTCATATTCTATTATTGATGCAGCCAACACATAATTTCCCATGCCAGCTTCAGACACCAATACCTCATTTGAGATATTTTGGTATTCTGTGATCACATATTTCATCCTAGGTTCTCTTTCAATTCTGATCTGATTTGGAACTCCTTTCCATGGTAACCACATATGGGAATGATTTGTAGAGGTGTATCCATTTAAAGCTTTAGGGAAATCCCTACCTAAGATCAACCCATAAGTGTCAGGGATGTCAGCAACTTGGATATTAATCACTTGTTGCACCCTAGGATCTGATGCAAGCTGTGTAGGAATCATATTCAATTCTCCAACCACACTCACCTCTATTTTATCCAATTGAGTAACATTCTTTTGAGAAGCTACAGGAGTGATACCCAATGCTTTGCACACAGCAAAAGGCATAACATTTGTAGAAGCTCCTAAATCTAGAAGACAATTATACAAATTATTTCTGAAGATATGAACAAAAATTAGGAAAGGAGGAGTTTCAATTTTACCTTGAAATAAGTTCAGGTGAGTATCAGCTTGTGCAACCTGACCTTTATCTTTATCTCCCTTCTTTTCCACAGATGGGATTTGATTTTTGGGTATTTGAGAATTAGAAGACCTAGTAGTAGCCTCACTCATGGCTTCCCTTGCTGATGTTGTACTTGAACTAAATGAGCCTATTACAACATTTCTAATTGTAGGAACTCTTAAAAATTCAAAAACTGAAAGACTTGCCTTTACTTTCTTGAATTCCTCAGTTACATATTCACCCAACTACTCCATATTGAAGTCAGCCTAAAATTCCTTGTGGCCACTAGTCTGCTTATCCTTAGAAACTTCAACATTGTTCCCTTTTGATAAGTATTGTGTTGGTATCTGAGGAAATGACAGATTGTTACTAGCTTGCGGATTTGGTGGAGTACTGAAATTGTTAGGAGGAATGGAGGTGGTGAAAGGACCTCCAGCCTGTGGACCCCTGTTAGGCCTACTCCTTAAATCATACTTCTTTGTTGGCTGTTGAAACATTTGAACTTCTTCAACACTAACTTCTCCCTCATCCAAAGGGCCATTATCATTCTCATTTTCTTCATTAAACAATTGGGAGATTGCATCTTCATTCAACACTTGCTCCGCCTCTTCCTTTGTATTAGACACCTTTCTGGTTCATTTTCCTCATCTTTTGGAAATGGAGCATGACTAAGTACCAACACTGGAGAATCATAAGGGTTTGAAGGTACTATTTCCTGACCAGTGGCATTATTTTCTACTTCATACTGAAAGATAGAAGCTGCAGTCTAAAAATCAGCATAGTCTAATTCTGAGTGTTGACTTGTTTTATAGAGCCTGCACCATCCGGACAAAGCTGCTTCTACTAGATATACACCATCTGGAGGTTTCTCTTGATTGACAGGTTGATCTAAATGAGTGAGAATTCCTCCATTATTAGGTCTAGTATTCTAAGATCTATTCTACCTAGGTTGTTGCCCCCTGCCGAATCCTTGTCCACCTTGTTGGTTTCTGTCAAAATTCTGGCCAGAGCCTTGTCTTCTATCAAAATTCTGACCAAAACCCTGCCCTTTGTCATAATTTTGATTCCTATCAAAGTGTTGACCTCTTTCGAAATTTCTGCTTTCCCTGCCATAGCTGGATTGGATATTCTTCTGAGCAGCTTGGAGCTGGTTATTCTGATTTCTCAAGTAAGTTACTTCTGTATTCAATCTCTTCACCTGTTCAAACAATTCGTCCAACCTTTCCTTATCCAGATTGTTAGGTGGTACTAGATTACTTGCTAGAGGATATCTAGGTATAGTCCCAGGACCAACAGCCTGATTCAAGACTTTCAAATTCTGCAAATATGTAGGGAAGCCAGCTTGTTGTTGTTGTAAGGGTTGATTAACTCTTTGCTGAGGATAAGAAGTTGTAGGTTGAGCTTGGTTCAGAGGTGGACCTGGATGAGGAGCCAAAGGTAGCGATGGTATAGGATTCATTATTGGAGTGTGACTGGTCAAGGCCTGATTAAGGGCTTGGATTTATCCAAGGTGAGCAACAGGTCCCAGGGATGGCAAAGGTCCTGACAAATGTTGTCTTAAGTCCATGCTAACCTTTACTGCCTCCGCATATGCAGTGAGCAGAGTATTTGGAGGATTAGTCCTTTGTTTCAGGAAGGTGGCTATAAGGCTATCCAAGGCCTCAAGGTATATCTCTAAAGCAATAGCTTCATTTCCAACATAAGCTGCCTAGAGCCTGGTATATGCTCGATGGAACCTATCATTGAATGATCCTATGGGCTCATTAATCTCCCTTTTCACCCTAGTGAAATGCAAGTAAAGCTCATTAGCACTGATAGGAATCTTAAACTTTTGCAAGAACGCAGCTTCCAACTCAATCCAATTATGGATAGAAGCAGCAGGTAAGTGATTGTACCAATAAAAGGCTTCTTCTCCTAAAGAGTAAGGAAACAGTCTACATGCAACATCCTCATGATTAATCCCTCTATCTCTCAGACAAGTCTGAAAAATCCTAATGTGCTGTTCAGCAGTTTTGTTAATATCATGAGTATGAAACTTAGAGCAGAAATGCTCAGGATTCTTGGGCATAACATTGTAATTATTGAAGATCAATGGGGATGGATTAATAGCAAGAAAAGCCATTGGTGGAGGTGGGGGTGGTAATGGCTGATTTATGACTGGTTGTGGTTGTGGAATGGGAATCCCCTCAGAATCAGATGAAGATGAGGATGATGGAGATGATAGAAGTGGATGAGCAGATGATGATTCTTCCCCTGTTCTGGTCCTTCTTGACCTAGTAGGGGCCTGTAATTCCTGGAATTATTCCTCTCTTGGAGTGGATCTAGTTCTTCTTCTAAGTCTCTCAGGAGAGATGGTGTTTAAGAAACGCTCCACCTTGTTTATTCAATGGACCTCCTTCTAGCACGAATTTGTTGATGGTGTTTTCTGCACAGCAACAACTCAGACAGAATGTAATATCCTATCTCTCTTGAAAGGTAGATCTCTATGGAAAAGAGATAACCCCAAGGTCTCTAATTTCAGGTCTTGACAATGCAGTGAAACAACTCAGAGATAATGTGAAAATACTGGTAATCACAAGGGGACCTTACTATGAGAAGAGTTGTATTTCCAACTTATCAGATATAAGCAATAGATTGATACTCTCAAACTTGATATAAATCAGATAATAAAGAAATAACAAAAGATAAAGAGTTCTAGAGATAATCTTAAAACTACTTTTAATACTAAGATTGAAAATGCCAAAGGATAAGATGCTCAAGATGGACCAATCTCTCATAAACTATTTTCTACTTAACCCAGATGAGTCTGCAACTCCACAAAAATAGTGCAATCTTCTAAGGTACTGAGAGATTTTCAAATCATGAACATTCACTCAGTCAACCTTATAGCAATTGAAATGAATAACTTTCACAATTGAACTGAGCACAAATATAAGTCTAGGTTAACTTTGTAAAGCAGCTAACAATCAGCTAGCTGCAAAAAGTATGGACTAGAGATCGCTACAACATTCCAAACATGAAACCCTTAATATTATCAAATCATCTAACCATAAACAATAAGCAATTTGAAAGATAGAATAACAAGAACCATGCCAGATGAGATTCCAAAAGATAGATACTAAACACAATATATTTCTTATATTATATCATCCAAGAATAGCAACAATTCCAGTTCTTTGTTACAATATTTGCTTGAAAAACCCTAACTTGCTCGGATACCACTTAACTATTTTCCTGATCTACCTATCCTTCTATCTCTATTTTATAATTTTACGTCTACTATTCAAATGAGGCAACATGCCCGCTTTTATAGAGAATCAACAAGATAGGTCGGCCCAAATTCTAATTTTACAATAAAACATAACCTAAAATAGGTCAGCCCACAAGAATAATTTGATTATATGAAATGTGCCATAGCACCAATTTCATCCAAAACCGCCAAAATGTCAAAAGGGGGGAGCCCAATACATGTAAATTAATGGGAAGCACAAATATCAATTTAGCCCTTATATAATCACTCCCCATCTTTATCTTTAGTTTTATCCTTTTCAGCATGTATGGCCAGCAAGACCCTATCCAGCTCAGCAACTGGTGGCACAGGAAAAACCCCAAAATGCACAATGATGACTCACACCCAGAAGGACTAGAAAACCATGGAAGACTCCCAAGCAAAATGGTGAAAAGCAATCGAAACCAATAGAAAATAGGGTGAATATACATACCATGGAAGCACAAGGGTTATGAGGAGGGAAACCGATGAATAACCGCCTGATGCAGACTGGATACAACCCACACACCTCAAAAGCAAACGTACAGCTCAAATAACCTCGAGGATCCAGATACTCAGCAAAACACCAAGAACCTTAACACACAAGCTCAAATGATAGCTAATGCACAACTCAAAGTGATCAATCACTTCTCAAAATATCAATATATCAAAGCCCCAGAACCTCGTACAAATGCCATTAATGCACCCGACAAGACAACCACAGCCACAAATAATTTTCGGGGATTCGACACCGGGAAGGATTTCGGGGAAATCCAGTATGCACGGATTTTCCCAAAAATATTATAAAAGGTAGCAACATCGAACACTAAGAGGGAACCGGGAGAATTCGGCCTAGGCGGATTTTCCTGAAAATAGTGAAAAACCCGAGATAAAGCCAAAACTTCAAATTTTCAATACAACTCAAAAGAATGCCACTTCAACTAGCAAAATGATCGTTAAGGCACAAACCCAAGCAAGCAACACCCTTAGAAAGAGGGGCCAAAATACCAAAAAGCAAAAAAAGAGGGTCCCCACATTCAGTGGGGCGTGTGTGCAAGAAGTGCACAATAGTAATCTATTGTGGTAATTATAAATGTATGTCTATTGGAAGAGGGTGGTGAAATTTTTCTAATAAGATCCAATGCCCATACCAAGAAACGCCAGTTATGAACTTGGGCATGAAGCTCAGAAGTAGGAGCATGAATTAAATTGCTATGTTCTTGACATTTGTGATATTTATTAACTTATTCAAAGAAATCTTGTTCCATATGTCTCCAATAATATCCTATGCAAATTAACTTTTGAACTAATGATATTCCTCCAAAATGGCCTCCACATGTACCCATATGAGCTTCCACAAGTGTAATGGAGATTTCGGATTGTTTAATGCATCTAAGTAGAAGAACATTAAAGGACCTCCTATATATCACGTCAGCAAGGATTATATATTTAGAAGCAATTTTGAGCTTGAATATTCTTAGTTGTCGACTCAAGAAAGGTACCTTCTTTCAAATAATTAAATATTAGTGTATACCATTCTCTAGAGCTTTCCGTGGTGGTTGATAACACTTCTTCGACCTTATATTCTATTGATGGTTTCATAATTGTATGGAGAATGAATGCAAAATCTTTTCAAGGATCTTGAGGAGATATAAGGGAAGCTGCACTCACCATTGCATCCCTTGTCAGTTATCTTTTCATGGGATAGTATCAATGGTATATGAATCAAAGGTGTTTAACTAAGTCATTGTGAGATTTTTATATTTTGATAATTTTTCATGATTTTATTGATATTATCCATTTATTTTCTTAATAACTAATTGTGAATCACCAAATATCTTAATATTTCGAGCACCTAGAGTTAAAGTGGCATGTAATCCAAAAATTAACGCTTGATACTCTGTTGTGTTGTTTGTGCATAGGAAGTTTAATTGGTAGAACAAGGGAACATGATTTCTTATAGGTGGGAGTATTATAACCCCTATGCCAAAGATCGTTCTACACTTAGAGACATCAAAATATAACTCCCATGTATTAGTTTCAATCATCAACACAATATCATCATAGAATAAATCATTATTAGGTAATGCTAGGAGAGAGGGAGCGTTAGCTAATTGGTCAGTGAATGATTGTCCTTTAATTGCATTTTTTGAGACAAACTTAAGTTCAAACTCAGTTAAAAACATAACCCACTTAGCTAGGCATCCCAATAAATTTGTTTTAGTGAAAAGGTGTTTTAAAGGATCAAATTTCGTCATCACATGTATTTCAACATTCAATAAGTACTATTTCAATTTACTGGTAGTGAATACAAGAGCTAAACATTTTTTTTGTATTGTCATATATCTTGTCTCATAATCAATTAGATTTTGGATAATGTAATAAGTAGGATGTTCTTTACCATTTTCATCTTATTGAGCCAACAATGTTGCGAGATCATGGGCTGATGTTGTTGTATAAAGGATGAACGGTTTGTCTTGCATATCAGGTTCTAAAACAGGTGGAGTAGCAAGATAACATTTCAAACTTTCAAAAGATTTTTTACAATCCTTATTCCAATTAAATTGAACCTCTTTCTTAATGATTTTCATAAATGGTAATGTTTGGTCCACTAAGGATGCTACAAAATGACAGATAGCCTAAATTCTTCCTTGTAAAGTGCACAATTGAGAAATATTTCTAGGAGGTGGCATGTTAACTATAGCATCAATTTTATTTGTGTCCACATCAATGCCTCTATGAGATACTATAAAACCTAAAGAAATTCCACTATCCACACCAAAGACACAAATTTTTAGATTTAATCTCATGTTATATTTTCACATTCGCTCAAAGATTTTTCGAAGGATATTCACATTGTCTTGTTGAGTTAAATATTTGGCTAGAATATCATCAACATAATCTTCCAAAATATTATGTATGTATTCATGAAATATCAATTTTATATCTCGTTGATATGTTTCGCCCACATTCTTCAATCCAAAAGGCATGACTACCCAAGAAAATGTTCCCCAATTTGTAGTAAATGTTGTATTGTATTGATCTTGAGGGTTAATAACTATTTGAATATATCTAGAGAATCCATCCATAAATGACAACAAAGCATGTATCCTAGTTGATTCTACTATCATGTTGATATTAGGAAGGGGAAAATCATCTTTTAAAGATGCCTTATTTAAATCAAGAAAATTTATACACATCCTAATACAATTATCAAGGTTCATGAATACAACAATGTTCAAGATCCAAGGAGAATAATCAATAGGTCTTATAAAACCAGCTTCGAGGAGTTTCTCAATCTTATCCTTAACTAATAAGGCTATCTTAGGTTTCATCCTTTTTATCTTTTGTCTAACTAGTCTAGCATCCTCTACAAGGACTATGTTGTGTATCACTATCTTAGCATCAATTCTCAGCATATCCAAATAAATCCAAGAATGTTTTTTGGGAAATTCATGAAGTAAAGTTGCATGGTCTTCTTTTTCATCTTCATCAAGGAACTTTCCTATCTTAATCACTTTCTCCTTGTTATTAATATCCATCAGTATGTTGATTGTGTCTCCCAAAGGGAGTGCAGTTTTTTTTTTCAGAATTTTAGGATTGTATTCTTCGTTGTCCTTATCACTTTTATTACTTTCGTTTTCTCCATTTCTTGATTAGCACTAATAATATCACATGTAACTCATTTCTTTTATAAGAGGATTAAATGGTTTATCATAAACTCCTAACATTTCTTTCAAGGCTTCATCATCTTCAAAGTATTCCAATGATTCTTTGCAAGTTGTATCAATCAATTTAAGATGCTTCAAGCTAAGAGTTGTTTTAGGGTTACACATGATGTTGTTTATGTTTAATGAGGGTCTTTTCATTGCTTACATTATCTTAGAGGGACAATACCCCAACCCATTTTTTGTTCCTTTTGTGTTAGGCTCTATAGGAACATGGATGTCTTGTTCTTTCCTTCCACATCATTTTCCACTATAGCCAAGTTGTTTCATCAACTCATAATCTCTTCCATAAAGTTTCTCCATTTATTTCAGATTTGGTGGTTGTTGATAGTCAATCTCATCATTTTTTTCTGTATATCTTGTGTCTTCTTCCAGAGTAGATGAGGTAGATGCTTGTGAGTTTTCTCCATTACCATTGGTTGCTTTTGTTTTTCAATTTCTTTTGTTGTAATTTGGTATTCTCCCACAAATGTTGGTGTGAATTCTAAAGAACCCCAATCATCTTCCAATAAATTCAATGCATTTTCCATCTCTTGTTTCTCTTCTTTCATAGGTTCTATGTTCGAAGTTGGAATTAATGTGTTTAGAGGACTTGTCATTCCCTTTTCAACCTATAAGAAACTTTCAGGATCGAGATCTATTTCAACTTGGTACACTTTATTTTTATAGACATCTTCATGGTATGATGAAGAGTTGAAGGCACCGCATGCATCTCGTGAATCCAAGGTCTTCCTAAAAATAATATTGTATGAAACATCATGAGGCATAACATGAATAGGATTTTGTAGTGTATCCTTTCCAACTATAAATGAAAAGTAATCACACCAAGCGGTTGCTTTCCTACATTGTCAAATCCTCAAATTGATAAGGAATTAGGTTCAATTCTTGATTTATCCCTGCCAATTCTATCCAAAAGGGTTACACTAACACATTAAGGGAGAAACCATTATCAACAAGGGTTCTTTTTATTGCAGTCCTATTGAAGATAACTATTATCATTAGCACATCATTTTTCTTTCTCATCTCCAAGGAAGGTAGCTCATGTTGATGAAAATTAATGTCTACATTAACTACATTCATTCCTTGAATTAGAGCTACTACATCACTTGCATTTGTATTAGATGGAACCACAACTTGTTGCAAGGATATTTGAAGCATAGTATGATAATTAGGTGAATTTTGAATTAGGTCCAATAGAGATATCTTCTTAGAAGTATTCTTAAGTTTTTCAAGAAGATCATACTCCTTCCCACTATGTGAAAGAAAATTAGGAGCACTAGGTAAGATGGGTAGAGGCAAAGGTAAGGATGTTGAAGCAATTTGTCTTGGTTTTGGATTATTTCTAGTGTTATATGTATGAGAAATGGTATTATAACCTGATTTTTGCTAAACCTTATTATTAGGTGGTTCAAGCGTGAAAACGAGTTTGTTTTGATTTTGAGGTTTGTTCGAAGGTGGGTATAGGATGAGTTGAGGTTGAATCACATTAACTTCTCTTTGTTTCAGTTTGTTGTAACAAGCCTTAGTGGATGAACCTTGTGAGATGAAGTCTTCAAGGGCTTCATATAACATGTCAAATTCATCACTACTAAAAATATTGAGGGTTAGGTTAA
This sequence comes from Sequoiadendron giganteum, assembly GCA_007115665.2. Lineage (NCBI taxonomy): Eukaryota > Viridiplantae > Streptophyta > Pinopsida > Cupressales > Cupressaceae > Sequoiadendron > Sequoiadendron giganteum. Next base: position 230,241,246 of record CM021108.1, on the reverse strand, counting down.
CTTGGAAAAAGAGATTTGGCATACTCAAATAAGTATGCTTTCTCCAAAGGGTTCATTAGTTTATAAGTGTTTTGGTTTTTTTAATGAATGCCAAATATAATATAATCTTATCAAACTATGAACTAATGCTAGAAATCAAAAGTACAGTAATCTAATTCTATCCTCGACTGAAATGAAGCTAAAATAAGCTAGATCTAATGAAATCCATGAAACAAAAACTAAGTAAAGTGAAACAAATATCTAATAACAACAAACCGAAACACAAAAATGAAGCTTTCAATATTGTAAAATGCAGATTCAAATTTTACACGGGACTAAATCACCCAAAGGGGCATATTAGTCCTAGTTAGGGTTTTTGGAGGGTTCAAACAATGAATAACAGTCACCACAAAATTCCCAAAAATTAGGTAAAACAACTTATACTAGGACTAAATCACCCAGAGGGGCGAATGAGACCAAAATTAGGGTTTTGACAATAAATTTAGCAAATTCTGAGTGAATGTTAAGGTTTTTAACTTGTATGCAGTCTTCACCATGTGAAATTAAAAGATTTAAAAGCCCTAAATGCAAATTAACTAATGCAAGGTCTAATGCAAAGTTAATGTAAGCTAGATCTAGGACTATGATGCGCTCCAAATCAGAAATAAGGTATCCAAAGGTTGGGTTCACCAAAATGAATACAAAGGAAATATGGTTCCACCTTTTGGGAGATGGAACTAGGGTTTAGGGCCTATTTCACTCAAGTTCATTAAAGGAAATCTAGATCCCTCAACCAATTGACTTGATTGAGGAATGGACTAGGGTTAAGATGGTTTCCTTGGTCGTGATTAAAGATAAAAGGGGATTCACCACTAAGAAAAGGCTTAGAAAGAAATAAATGTAAATGATATGCAAATCTATCTATGTAACTTGGGAAATCAAACTCAAAATCTCAATAATAATCTAAGAATGAACAAAGGTACACCTAGAAAATAGAAGATACTTGAAACAAGGTCTATAATCTTGAAATTATGACTTTTGAAGTAAATTGGGACTCATACACGAGATTGGGCGATTTAGTCCCAATTTAGGGTTTTGGGGAAAAACTAGAATTTCATAGTGTTAAGACTAAATCCTCTATAATTTGGAAATAGTACTACACCAGGACTCATAAGCCACAAGTGGCGATTTAATCTCATTTTTCTTTTTCAAAAAGTTTGGATCTTAATCTATTCTTCTATCTTGACACTTCCTTCCTATTTTTTCACAACTCTACTTTTGGATCGGAACCTACTAAAACTTGCAAAACAAAATATTGTGTTGATTTGCTTATGGGTGGTTTGCCTTGATCAAACCCCTAGTTTAGTAATTAAACCTTGATAGGAATAATAGAGCTTGAAAGTAAATGTGAGTGAATGTCATAATCTTAATTGCATCTAAGATTAAGGGATCTAAAGTGCAATGAAACCCTATTATAATGTTCTAGAATATGATGCATAAATGAAACATGAAGATGATGACTCACTTTGGGAGATCTCTAATCACCCTAATAAGTCACAAAACTGCATGTAGCTTCCTTTAGGTAGAAATTATAATGATAATGGAGGATAGAATCACTTAGGAAATAAGTCATAAGGATTGGTTCGATGACTAGTTGCATCTCCCCAACCTAGAATCCATCATGATTCTCCATAGGCAACCATCATGAATCCTTGAAAATGCTAGATCTTGAATTTAAAGTGTGCTCAAAGACCTACAAAAACACAATAATGCCACTCCAAGACTTCAACTTTATTCGCTCCTTGCTCTTGAATACTTGAAAATCTCTCTTGAAGACTCTTGCTTGAAAACTCTAGGATTGCTTAGCTCTTGGATCAATAGGAGAAATAATGATTTGAAACCTTATTTTTATAGGAATCTCATCTAGTTTACCATTTATTAGATTGCAAATTCTGACACTAACCAAAAATTTGAATTGGAAACCTTAATTTTCCACTAAAACCCTAAAATAAATTGTCTTAGGGGCCTATTAATGATGATTTAAAGGGTAAAGAATGAAAGGGTACTAAAATAGGTCCAATATAAGTGTTGAATTGTACTATCTCCAAGAAGGGAGTAGAATTTTCTACAATATAGTAATCTTTGCTTCAAATTTGAGGAATACAAAATCTTGATAATGGATATGTATGTGGATGATATTAACTTTGGAGGAAATGAAGCTATGTGTAAGAAATTGAAAGAAGATATGTGGAAAGAGTTTGAGATGTCAATGTTTGGGGAGATGAATTTCTTCCTTGGGCTACAAATCAATCAAACATATAAAGGGTATCTACTTTCACAGGCAACGTATATCAAAGAGATGTTGAAGAGGTTTGTAATCAATGACTCCAAACTTGTATGTACTCCTATGGTGACTAGTTGTAAATTGAGCAAGGATGATGAATCACCTAAGGTTGAGTAGAGCAAGAATAGATCTATGATTGGTGGATTGCTATATGTAACTGCTACTAGATCAGATATCATGCATGCAGTTTGTCTTGTGGCTAGATTTCAAGAATATCCTAAAGAGAAAAATGTTGTAGCATTGAAAAGGATATTCAAATATTTAAAAAGTACTCTAGATTATGGTTGTAACGTCAAAAAAAAGGTTGTTACCCTTTTTCATGATTATTTAGCTCCTTCTTGCAGATTTTTTCTTAGTTTGGCCTTGATTTAGTGTTGTAATGTGGATAGCACATTCGCATTAGGTCTTGGGCCCGTGTGAACTAGTGTACTTTAATGATGCCTTGTAAAGGTGTTGTAAAGTGTTGCAATACACTTTCACACTTTTCTAGGATTTCTAAGCATATTTAACTTTATTTTCATCATGATTTCTCTTATCCTTACCTTATTTGGTGTGTTGTAAAGTGTTATAACACACTTTCACATTGCTCTAGGCTTGGCATCAATAATTTGGATCTCTTATGCTTTAATTGGCCCCTTTTTGCATCCACAAGCCTTATTGGTGTGTATTTTTTAGGATAATCTCGATAAATGGTATTTAAAACATAAAATCCCCAAAAACCCACCTCAGATTCCTAAGGTGGGACTCATTTTCCATTCTAGGTGAATGAGTCCCCTTAGGTGGGAACCATTCATCCAAGGTGGTGAATGAGTCCCACTCAACTCAAAAATCAAATTTAATTTAAATCTTTGGCAGGACATTATTCTCCAAGATCCAATGTCGGCTTGTAGTGTTGTAATTTCAAGAATTCTTGCATAATTAAGTATAAATGCAAGGTTCTTTCTCTCATTTTAACCCCCCAAGCATTCAAGTACTCATCCTAATAGAAAATTGAGTTCACAAGAGTATTTGAGCAAGAGCATTCAAGGCTTTCAAGGGAAGATTATCAAGCTTTCATGATCATTCTTCAAGATCAATCATCATGTCAAAGATCATATCCAATATCTTTGTTATTGTGCTTACAATTATGGTGTAGAGTTCATGATCCAAGTGAGATTTTCATTCAAGATCTATCTCCTACAAGAAAGAATCAAGAACCAAATCCATTGCATCCATCTCAAGATAATTATAGAACTTCATTCCAAGGGTTTGGTGAGTTGCAACATCACCTTTTTTTCATTCATCAATCTCCTTTCCATTTTCTTTATATTTCAAGGTTTAATTACCAATAAGGGGTTTGACCAAGGAAAACCCCCATTCTCTAACCCCACAACAATGTTTCCCTCTCTTTGCATGTGATTTGCAAGTTTTGGTTACAAATTTATCAAAGAGAAAGATTGCAAAAGTTTTCAAGATTGTGACCAAACCTTGGAGGAGCTTGGAGAAGACCTACAGGTTGAATTTGGTAGTTTCAGACCCGAATTTGAATTGGGAGTAGCAGAGAAGACCAAGGGCTACATAATAAAACTTTGAATTTCTAGAAATTCAGAAGTGGACTAATTATCCACTGTTGGTGAATGAGTCCCACTACTGTTGTTTGTTAGAGATTTTTTTAGATATAACTACCCTTTTGTTTGAAACCTATTCTAGCACAGATTTCCCGACACTAGACTAATTTGCCCAACTTAGCGAATGAGTCCCAATTATGTTCAACAGTGAATTTTATAGGGTTTCAGACCTTCATTCTTCCTTCTCCAGTTTCCCAGGTGCACATCTCCAGTCTCACAGTTTTTTGTTGTTTTCTTGCATTTATAGATCATTCTTTGAAGCATTGCATCAAACTTGGGTTTTCTCATTTCATCATTCATTTCATTATTCGTTGTGGATCTTGGGTTATCTAGAGCTTCCACTCCTAGTATTGACACTAGTACACTAGGCATGGATAACACCCTAGGTAACTCTTTTCCTTCAAGTAGCATGCAAGTTGAACCAAAGAATGATAGTATTCCAAAAGAAGACATAATTCACATTCATGAGGACCTAGTGAACTTACAACATCAAACTAGCCTTGAAAAAATTTCAACCATTGCAATCCCTACAATTGAAAACATTCACCATATGCTTGAGACCGAAGATGGTCTTGATCTTGCGAAAAATATAGTGCAAATCTTCAACAAGCATCTTCCATCAACTACTAGTTTCCCCTTGCCCACAAACAATGCTTCTAGCCAAGAAGGAACTCAAATTCCTCCTCTCGTAACAATACCCTCAATTCCTACATATGCCCTTCCTCAAGTCACGATAATGCAACAAGTTAGTAATGTGATTCCTTCCCTGGGTATTCTAGCTAGCATCTCTAATTTCTATGTGGCATCACATGTTATAGCTCCTACTATTTTACCACCTATAATAATTCCATTCACTTGTTCCACAAACACATACATTCCATCACCACTTTCATTTCCATCTCATGACACAAGCAATGACCCTCTCATACATCAAATTTTCCAAATCATGCTATCCCTTCAAAAAAAACTCTCCACCATCAATCAAAATCAAAATTACTCACCCACATATTATGTCAAGAGCAGTCCAGTATCCTTGGAGATACTATGTACACCAATTCCACAAGGTGTAGAGATGCCTAGATTTGAGAAATATGTGGGGAAGAGAGATCCTTCTAACCATGTGAATGCATACACTACTCTACGTAGTGACTTTGTCCTTGATGATAAATGTTTGGCCAAACTCTTTCCTAGGACCTTGAAAGACACTACCTTGGAGTGGTTCTATTCTTTACTAAATAACTCAATTTGTTCATTCGATGAAATTTTTGAGGTATTTATAAATCATTTCCAAGTGTTGATGACACCTAAGCTAGCCTTATTCGACGTGATGAGATGTAAGCAAAAAGAGGAAGAAAAGATAACTGACTTTATCTCCCGCTATCAATCGCTTTATTCCCAATTCAATATCAAGATCCCTGACCCACACCTTCAAAAGATGTTTATAGAAAACTTGTAAACTAAAATCCAAGACAAGTTGAACATGATGAAATTCTCATCCTTCATGCACTTGTGTACTACTCTCTTAGATTACCAAAATTTATTTTCTAGTTGTGATACAAAGTCCACTTCTAGACAAGTTGAAAAATATGAGAATGTACACCTAAACAATTCCCAACCATTTAGAAAACCAAATAAAGGGTTCCTTTAGTTCAACCCTCCTCAACAACAAACTCAAAATTTCCATAACCAAGTTGTTGTTGTCAAAGCCATAGTGCCCTTTAGTTATGAAGATCCAAAAAGAAAATTCACTTCCCTACCCAATACCCTTCATAATACCATGTCCCAACTCCTAAACCAAAAAATGATTACCTTACCTCCCGTTAGAGAACTTGACCCTAATAAGCCTTTGCCTCTAAACTTTAAAGAAAATGATTATTTCCATTTTCATCGACAAAATGGACATGACACAGAACAGTGTAAGCATCTTAAACATCTAATGCAAGACCTCATTGATTCTGACCATCTATCTGTTGCAGATACTAATGATCAAGGCAAAAAGTCTATTGCCCTTTGGAACCAAAATTTTCAAATCTTTACCAACCCCATGCCAAAACATAATATCTCATTTGTTAAAGCTAGCGACACACTTAAGAATGATGTGATGAATGTTGATATAGATGATGAATACACTAATTTTATTCCAAGTAATGCTATTAATGGAAATCATATTGATGAAATAATAGGGGTGATAGACGTCATCCATTGTAAGGGTTGAACTAAGAGACCTCTTGATATTTATTTCTCCTCTAAAGACATACTAAAACATTTTCCCGATGGTCCTCTTTCCATAGCTGGTCATATCTATGACAAGCCCACTAATGAGATATTAATAAATCCCATCTATGGAGAGAACGTGATCATCAAGGCAATCCTACTCATGCATGAGCTCTATCAAGATGATTATGACAAACTAAGAGCATGGATCAAGACACATAATGGTTTTGTGTGCCCTACGATTGGATCAATCACCCTACCATTACAAATAGGACCAAAAACGTTAGATGTTACATTCTCCATCATCCCATAGTCCGACCAATTTCATGTGAAGCTTGGCCACCCATGGCTACGCTCCATGAAAGTCATCCCTTCGATTGTGCATAAATGCTTGAAGTTCCTCTTTGACAATGAGATATTTACCGTCCACCATAGTGGCTTTAATCCCTTGTCATCAAAATGAAACTTTTCCCTAGATGCCTTTTGGCCCGAGCCCATAGAACCTATCAAGCCAAGAGAAGAATTCTTTTTCTTGTCCTACCAAAAATTCAAGGCAAAGAAGATAACAAAGTTATCTCTTCGAAACATGTCCCCAACCACCTCTGAGCCTTCCATCCTTGATGAAAACATGCTTGAACCTAAACAAGACCAAAAAAACTAAGACCAACCTAAACCTAAAACCTTACCTACCTCTTACAAGCAACCAAGAAACAATGAAACCAACCCTGCCACACCTCCAAGAATAAAACAAGTTTACAAATTCAAAGAGAAAGAGGTTGAACAACCCCCCTATGGTTCCTTTCATTTCTCCCCTAGGGAAGAAAAGCAACCTATGGTTGATCAACCCGCTCCTATACAGCTTGAAAACAAAACTAAATGAAATAGAGGTGCTAGGGAGTGTACACGTAGATGTCATGCCCTTTCTCCTAAGTTCCATGATGGGTTAAAAGAAAATCAAGATCCAAAATTGACTGAAGCAACACATGACATTCTTCCTCCCTAGTCACAGCAAGAAATCTATATGCATCCTCCACAACAAGAGTTGAAATCTTCTATGGATATTATCCTTCGACCTCTTGTTGTGATTAACTTAGATGATGATGACAAGGATGCCACAATTGATGAAGAGGTTCATAATAAACTGAACACATTATTTTCCTCTTTCATGAGCTTAAATGATAAATCTTCTGAACTTGGAGCTTCACCTATTTCAGCACTTTCTCTTGTCCCTTTGGCCAGTCGCCAGCCTTTCCTATACACAGAACATGATTGGGAGGCAGATGACTTGCACATAGGTTGACTTGCATTTGCCTTACCAATATTGTGTCATTACTTATTTTTCATTTTCTTTTGTGTGATTACATGTACGTAATATGATCCCCTATAATGTTTTGTTTCCTCTCTTTGTGACATTCCTCTATTTGTACTTTCATTCTTCTCTATGTCGTAAATAACTTTCGCTTTTTTATCTTTCTCTTTCTTTTCTTGTGTTTTCCTTCTAGGGATGATGCAAGACATTGAGACATTCATGTCTCCTTCATGTTGACCCAAAAGGCTTTTTTTTTCATTTTTCATCTTTATCTTTCTTTTTCTTGTGTTTTCCTTCTAGGGATGACACAATGCATTAACACATTCATGTCTCCTTCATGTTGACCCAAAAGGATTTCTTTTCTTTTTCCTTTTTCCATTTCATCTTTATATTTCTTTCTCTTGTGTTTTCCTTCTGGGGATGATGCAAGGCATTGAAACATTCATGTCTCCTTCATGTTGACCCAAAAGGTTTTCTTTTCTTTTTCCTTTTTCCATTTCATCTTTATCTTTCTTTTTATTATTTTTTCCTTCTGGGGATGACACAAGGTGTCGAGACACCCTCTGTCTCTTCCATGCTGACCCAAGAGGTTTTTCTTTGTTTTCATTCTCTTTGTGTCATTATTCCAATTCTATGTGTATTTGGGGGATGATGACAGTTTCAAGCTCTCCTTAAAAAACATTACAACAAAGAACATACTGACCCCAAATCCATAGATCCCGTATGTGTTTGGTATTTTTTTTTTGGGGGAACCCCTCTCTTTTCTTTTTTCTCTTGCATGATGTAGCCTTAATCAGAAACATATGACTTTCCATAGGGCTTTCCAAGTTGGATTTCATGTCTTTCTTCTTGTTAGCATTTTTTATTTTCTACTTTAAAGTAATTTCTCATAGCATGGTGTTTAACAATTTCTTTAAAGTGGGAGAATACATTGACATTATTTATTTTTCATTTTTTCTTTTCATGGTTCTTAGTGTAGCCTTCTTGCTTCATACGATGCATTTTTCACTTTGTGGATGACATTGGGTGTAATTTCATTCATGAGTGTGATCTCTCATAGCATATTGCGTTCCTCTTAGTGGCTTGATGTGACACACTGCATCCCCTAAGTTGCAAATTTTCTTTTCTATGATTGGTCCTCTCTTGGAGACATTAGGCAAAATGTTCCCTAAGTAAAGACCTCACATGAAATAAGTAAGACTCCTTTGAACATTTACTATGTTGCATTTATGGCCACCTTGTATAACACAACTTTCATTCCTATGGACCCATCTTTTTTGTTCATGAGCTCCAAGCATACGAAGTTTTGCTTGTCTCATGAAGCTCGAAAACAAAATCACTTCTTTTTGCATGGAAACTTATTAAAGTTATCAAGAGGTATAACTTTGGTATGGTTTGAGCAGGAATCCCAACCAGTGGCATAACTTTCCCCATATCCACTCACATGTGTGTGAGTACATATTAGACATGAGTGCATGTTTCTCACCCCTTTTTGGACTTCTCACCTGGCGGACAACCATAAATTTCGTTGCCTTAGAGTGAGTATGCATTTTTCTTAGACAAACAGCCTAGATCTGATCCACATCACGTTGGACAAATGGTCGAAGCTTGTTCTGACTTTCTCCTTTATCTCTTTCTTGTCTTTGGCATTGTATGATTAGCCTTCTCGTTGTTCTTTATATAATTTTCATGTGTGTTCCTTTGTGTTTATGTTGGTTTTCCATGGGATCTCGATCCTAGGGGCTTGATCATCCCTCTTGTTTATTATCGTCTCTTCTTGCTAGCCTGAGTACATTGGAACCCTCCCTTGATGCGTGTTTGCCTACTTTAGTGTGAGTTTTAAGCAAGTTCATCCTCTCACTAAAGTGGGGGCTAAATGTAATGTTGAGAAAGGGTCCTTAGCCTTTTTCACTCTTTTTTAGCTCCTTCTTGTGTATTTTCATTCAATTTGGCCTTGATTTAGTATTCTAATATGGATAACACATTCACATTAGGTCTTGGGCCTATGTGAACTAGTGTACTTTAATGATGCCTTGTAAAGGTGTTGTAAAGTGTTGCAATACACTTTAACACTTTTCTAGGATTTCTAAGCATAATTAACTTTTTTTGCATCATGATTTCTCATATCCTTGCCTTATTTGGTGTGTTGTAAAGTGTTGTAACACACTTTCACATTCCTCTAGGCTTGTCATCAATAATTGGGCTCTCTTGTGCTTTAATTGGCCCCTTTTTGTAGCCATAAGACTTATTGGTGTGTATTTTTTAGGATAATCTTGACAAATGGCATTTAAAATATCATATCCCTGAAAACCCACCTCAAATTCCTAAGGTGGGACTCATTCACCATTATGGGAAGATGAGTCCCCTTAAGTGGGACCCATTCACCCAAGGTTGTGAATGAGTCCCCCTCAACTCAAAAATCAAATTTAATTTAAATCTTTGGCAGGATTTTATTCTCCAAGATCCAATGTCGACTTACAGTGTTGTAATTTTTGGAATTCTTGCATAATTGAGTATAAATACAAGGTTCTTTCTCTCATTCTAACTCCCCAAGCATTTAAGTACTCATCCTAATAGAAAATTGAGTTCACAAGAGTATTTGAGCAAGAGCATTCAAGGCTTTCAAGGGCAGATTATGAAGCTTTCAAGAGCATTCTTCAAGATCAATCATCATGTCAAAGATCACATTCATTATATTTTTCATTACGCTTACAATTGTGGTGTAGAGTTCATGATCCAAGCGAGCTTTTCATTCAAGATCTATCTCCTACAAGAAAGAATCAAGAACCACATACATTGAACCCATCTCAAGCATAATTACAACACTTCATTGCAAGGGTTTGGTGAGTTGCAACATCACCTTTTTTTAATTCATCAATCTCCTTTCCATTTTCTTTCTATTTCAAGGTTTAATTACTAACAAGGGGTTTAACCAAGGCAAACCCCCATTCTCTAACCCCACAACCTTTTTCCCTCTCTTTGCATGTGATTTGTAGGTTTAGGTTGCAAATTTATTAAAGAGAATGATTGGAAAAGTTGTCATCAAGTTGTCAAAGAAAAACAAAGTTTTCAAGATTGTGGACAAACCTTGGAGGAGCTTGGAGAAGACCTACAGGTTGAATTTCGCAATTTCAGACCCAAATCTAAATTAGGAGCAGCAGAGAAGGTCAAGGCCTACAAAATACAACTTTGAATTTCTAGAAATCTAGAAGTGGACTAATTCACCACTATTGGCGAATGAGTCCCACTATTGATGTCTTTCAGGATTTTTGTAGATCTTAGTACCCTTTTGTCTAAAACTTGTTTCGGCACAGATTTCCTGACACTGGATTAATTCACCCAGCTTTGTGAATGAGTCCCAATTGGCTTCAACAATGAATTTTCTAGGGTTTTAGACCTTCATTCTTCATTCTCTAGTTTCCTAAGTGCACATCTCCAATTTCATAGTTTTTTGTTGTTGTTTGCTTGCATTTCTAGATCATTCTTTGAAGCATTGCATCAAACTAGGGTTTTTTCATTTCATTATTCATTTCATTGTCTTTCCAAGTTTACACTTGGTGGTGAACCCCTTATTTACATTATTCCATCCCCTAGAACAAACCCTTTGCCATATTTCAATCACCTTTGCATTGGAATCTCAAGGGCTTGTTCTTGAATGAAATGTTTGATTGTGTTGCCTTAGGTCTTAAACCTTAGTGATCTAGCACCCCACACCAAAATATTCCATTTCAATGGCTTATGGTATCCTAAGGATACTTATTTCACATTAAATGCATACACAAATGTAGATTGGGTTGGCTGTGTTGATGACAGGAAAAGTATGTGTGGTGGTGCATTCTTTCTTGGATGTAGATTGGTGTCATGGCTGAGTAAGAAGTAAGATTTAGTTTCTTTATCCACTATAAAGAATAATTATATTGTAGCAACATCTTATTGCGCACAATTATTATGGATGAGATAGACATTAAAGGATATCAGAGTAATGTATGATGAGCCTATTTCTATCTTTTGTGACAATACAAGTGCAATTAACATCTCAAAGAATCTAGAGATGAATTCAAAGAAAAAGCATATATCAACTAGGTATTAATTTCTAAGGGAGAATGTTATGTAGAATGAGGTGAAGCTTGAATATATACCTAAAAAGGATAAAATTACTGACACATTCACTAAGGCTCTTCCTAAGGATATTTTTGAGTATCTCTAGGAGAATTTGGGGGTTATTTCCCCTTCTTTAAACTAGATGCATATGGAGATGCATCAGTCCAATGGATCTATAGATTCATCTTTTGTCTAGACTAATGTTGGTGGCTACCTCTTAGGGAGAGTAGGTAGTGTCATATGTTGTCATTGTGTAGAGTTGTTGATTTGGTTAGGCGTACTCCTCAGGGGGAATATTTAGAGCAAGTATCTTGGTTCAGTGTCAGAGTGGGAGAACAATGAAAGAGATGTTATCCTTTTCCATTCATGTCAAAGGGGGAGAAAGAATCATGTGAAAAATTATATTTGTACATAGGGGGAGAGAAAAATAAAATCATAAGAAATTTTGTTTAGAGTTGTGTTGTCTTTGATGGTTTTTCACATCATGTGTTACCATTAATGACAAAAGGATATATTGCTTAAAGTATGAAGGTATTCTCATTGATTTAAACAATATGGTGTTGTCATTGATTTAAAATATTTGTTGATGAAGTTTGTTGCATGATGAATATGTTGAGGATATTGAGAAAATTGTGAAAAAGAGGGAAACAATTTGTTGTAGTTTTTGTGCATGTATTGTTGAGATATTAAGGAAATGGTGTGATTGCATGGAGCTATTTTTATGTTGCAGTGTCTAGAGATGTGTTGGAATGAATTAATATGCTAAGATGGTGTCTCTAGTACTTGTTTTCCAAGTTTTTTTTGAGAAAATTTGATAAATAGAAAAAATGGTGTTGTGCAGGTGTTTAGAACATGCTCTAAGATCTGCTCCACATTTCTTCTGTGTTGATGTTATGGTTGTTTGGATCAAATATGTTGTTTAAGGTTGTTAGTAGTGACCTAATGTACAATATTGACCATATGCAATACAATAGCGACCAGATTTTCAAAACAATAGTGACTATATTCTGAGACAGATGTGTTAGGATGCACAACGAAGACCTAGTTTTCTAATAGGTGTGACTCTATTTTTTATTTCTAGTTTGATGAAATTTTTGACAATTTTTCATGTTGAAAGTTTAGGTTTTATGTTTGAGGTAATTTTCAAGTGATACACATAGCAAATAAAGTATGCAACAACTGACTCAAAAGGATAGGGGGATATTTTATAAACCTTCTTCCATAAGGTTCACTAGTCTAGCTCAAACAAGATATATCATTCAATTACAACCTAAGGAGTAAAGGCATGTTTCTTCACAATAGGCTTAGCTCACCCCCAAAAGAGTGATGCAATCTATTTATAATGGAGGGGTGAAATAGGACATACCAAGGTCATGTACCACCTTGATACTCCTATCTTTTTTCCAAGAGAATGAATTTTTAAGCCTTATGCCTTAACCATAGACTAGACATGGTAAGTAACTTCTAGGAATGATGTTATTCCCATGCACTACTATGATGAATTATTTCAAAAAAATTAGATTGGCCTCTAAGTACAAGTTTCTTAATGACCCGGTGAACACTAGAGGTATACTTCATACATGAGACAATAAAGCCTCTAATCAACCTTCGAGTAGCCCATACGTCTACAATAGATTTTGATATGCAAGTTAAAACATCCCCAAAGACATGCTACTTACTTTTATTTTCACACTCTTTATATAGCCCACCTAAACACATGCTTTACAGTCATCTTGAGTTCTCCATTGTGGGATGTGTCTCAAAGCAAGCCCCTCTACTTAAAAAGGGAAGGCTTAGTGTTTTGATCTTTCTCATCACCCAAAATTTTTGAATTATGCCAGGGGAGAGGATATGCATACAAAACACCTTTGGTGACCAGAAATTTGAATTCTAAGATGTTTCTCATCACCCAAGATCATACTAGGCTTGACGGGAGAGGATACACATCTGACTTTCCAATCACGGAATACACAAAAGAAAATTCATTAAAATTCAATCTTAAGCACCAAACTAAGTGTTCATATCATAGCAATTTGATTTTTAAGCACCAAAATAAGTGTTCATGCTAACAAAAACACAAAATGATTTAAATAATTGATCCTTGGAGAAAAGGATGCAAGCAAATTGTTAGTAGTTCGGTACATGATTATCTTTGACTATTCATCTGAAGAAACCAATGGATTAGATGTTAAGATGATTTTCCTTCACCCTACAAAATTTGCATAAATCAAGTTAGATAAACTCAATCAATCAACAAACAAAAAAAAGGTTAGTGTTAGGGTTAGAAAACCAAAATCCAAATGTTTGAAAGCAAAAAGAGAAATAAAATAATAGTGACTACATTCTAAGATAGTAGTGGCTTTGTTTTGATACAATATCGACCCTATTATGAGACAACAATGACCCATTTTGACAAAAGAGAACTTCTTCAGATATAGTCCTAGCCCTTTTTTGAGATGATCGCACCAAGATTCTGGACAAGAGTGACACCATTAACAATTATGATTTATGTGAAATACGACCATGCTCCAAAATCCTACAACTTATGAAAAACTTGATAAAAATATTAAATCAGGGACAGTGGTCCCACCGAGCGTTCCATTTAATGCAAGGGGAAATATGGAATGAGCATACAACAATGAATTCAATGAAAGAAATTGTCAACATAAATGATGAACCCACTTACCAATGAAATGTAAATGTCAAAAGTTGTGAATTCACAACAAAAGTTAGATGATAAAATAAAACACAAATGAATTTGAAGCCAAAACAACCTTACCATTCCATTGTTGAGTAAACTTAGTTGAAAAGTATGTCAGATTGCTCAAAATCAAAGCTTGCATGAGAGTTTGCAAAAAGCTTCAATATGTGATGACCTAGATGTTATGATAAATTCTCAATTTCTCAAGAAGCAAATGCACATGATTTTTCTATGAAAATTATAGGTAATTAATATGAAGGATGAAGGGTTATTTTATAGATTATTAGAAATTAGCTCAATGATTTGGATTAAGAGGTGTTGATTTAAGATCAAAGCTAAGAATTAATGAGAGGAATTTATTGCCTAGTTAACTGACTGCAACTAGCTACAAGATTCCAGTTAACTTATTACATGAGATATTGATTGAAGTGTTAAGAGAAGTGATTGATGAAAAGAGTGGCCAATCAATATTACTTGACTGAAATAAAGTTTCAGTTAAGATTTGAGGGAATAATACATGATATAATTAACTAAATAATTAATTAATTATTGGAGGAACGTGCAAGATAATATTGAGAGAGAGGATGAGTTGTCCTTTTGCATGATTGAGATAATTAATTAAAATTAATTAATGAATTGAGCAATGTGCAAAGAAAAGATTGATTAGTAAATAAAATGTTCATTTATCAATGGATGATGTTTGACATCAAAGAGGAGAATTAAATAATTAAGATTATTTAGTCTAGAAGAAGTGTGAATGTGCATTTTTGCATGGGGAAATAATAATTAATTATTGGTACATGTGAAAATGAGGACAAATAAATAAAATAATGAATTGTATTTATTTAGAAGATGCTTAAAGTTAGCTAAATTAAATAATTAAAATAATCACTTAATTTAGTGTTGTGTGCATGACTAATTAAATAATTAAAGATAATTATTTAACTATAGAATAAAAAGTTAATAAATAGTTAAATAATTAAACAATCATTTAATTATAAGAGGAAAATAAATAATTATATAATTTTTTTAATTTTTTTGGCAAAAATGGCATAGCGATTATATTATATTATTATAATTATTATAAAATATTAAAAAAACTGATTCAAAATGCATACCAAGAGGAAAGAATCAAGAAGAAAACCTCCGGTTGTAGCATATTTAAATACAAAACTGACAAAATTGTTCCATTAGTGGAACTCAAAATACAGCCCAAAATAGGCACCCATTAAATAGGTTTTCATCATGGCGATCATGAAATGACTTCAAGTCAACAACCCTCCTTTTATCTAGGTGGCCACCCAAAGTGAACTACAACCCAAAACCCATATTAACATTTAATCTTACATGATAGCCATCACCTCTTTGACTCACACTTTCACCCTGACCTTCTTTAAGGTCCTGGCGATGTCACTTTTTCCATTCGATAGGAAGGTCATCGTTGTATTGGGGGGACATCCCAAAGTGTCCTACCGATGATGTTCACTCACGCTAATAAGGCTTTCATACTCCACCTAAGGTTCACACTCACCTTGTCATCCTCATGTTTGCACCGTCATCATTCATGTCAACACTTGTCGTGGTGAGATATCCACCAAGGCACAAGTACACCACTTGTGTAATTCTGGAGAATCAAGAAGGGGATCTACAATATTCGCACCAAGCTCCTAGAAAGACATTCGATCAAAGCTCTATTTGATCTCCAGTATTCATTGTTGTCAATAGTTCATGAAATACATCATCGTTCACTAGCTTAGTATTGTTTAATTATAGTTAAAAATTCATAATGAAAAATTAAATAAATAATGATTTATTTAATTGATTAGAAGAATTTAGAATAAAATAATAATTAAATAATTAAAAATTATTTATGTGGAAGATAACTCAAACTAGGTGTGAGTTAACTAGTTGCATGAGAAGTGGAGTGAAGGAAAGTGTTAGAATATAAATCTAGATTTACATGAGAGGATAATAATTAATCATTGAAATTAATTATTTGAGGAATGTGTAAGTGGGAATTAGATAAATGAATAAAATATTTTATTTATTTATTAAGAATGGATAATATTTTTTATATTAATAAGCAGCAAAACCAAGGTGTTGACCCTTACCACAAGACCACATAGGCCAATCACAATAGATTAGCAGTAACAACACATAAACCGCAGGTCAAAAGACCTGACCATCACCCTTAGCAAAACATATAAAAAACAAACTACACCAAAAAAACCGAAGCTACCAGCAGAGTTCAACAAGAGCTAAAATATAAAAAGTCTTAACCATAGACCACCAAGGGTCTAACCAAGCATAGCTAATAAAAAAAGTAGAAATTTCCATAGCATAAGTTATAAACGAAGGCTAATCATCCAGCCATAAGAAAAAAACCCTGTAACCCCTAGACACTAGTCTTTTTTCCCGTTGCATGGTTTAACAAGCTTTATGGTAGCCCAATCTTCAGCAAGAAAGTTAAGCAACTCCTTGTTACTAACATCCTCCTTCACATCGTCTACCAAATTTTCCTTCTACAATAGACATAACGTAGTTGCAAACCTGTGCATAATCTTCAAGGCGAAGCGCATGACCTGATGCAGCCTATTTTCCATACTCTCCATTTTGTTTTTCAATTTATCAACCTCCTCCTAGACAACATCTTGTTTACTGTAGTCTTCCTTCATGGGAGTCTTGCCTTCCTCAACACTTGAAGCCCTTTATTTGGCTTCCATAATTTTAATACTAGTAGGGCCCTTTTTTAGGCTTTCTGAAACATGAGAGGAGCTACTAGCAGAGGCCGAGAGGGCCTTCTCTTCTGCCTCCTTATCCTACATGCATTTACTCTTACTGTAATTCCCATTGCCAGAGTCTGAGGCCTCCTTAAAACTCTTCCCTTTTTCTTGCATGGTGACCAATCTATTAGATCTATGAGGGTTGTTAGTCTCCTCAACTATCTCAATGTCCGAATCAATTTGGTGGAGTCAAAATTTGGTCTTTTTAGAAGCTTTAATCTTCTTTCTTGGGTTGGGGGAAACACGTTTCTTATATTTTCTCTTCGTCATAGGCCCCTAAGTGGGGAATGTGACCTGTGGGGAGGCCTTCAAAGTAAGGTTTTTGAGGCATTTCTTCTTACTAGGACCAGGGGTGTCCATAATGCTAGCAGACGGGGGATTAGATGAAACTTGAGCTTCATCCACATCAAGGGGTCGAGGGGCTTCTTCAACAGTTATGGGTCGAGGAGGAAAAAGGGCCAAGTGGAAGTGGTATAATATGGATAGAAGCCCTTGGTGGAGGATGGTGTAATTCACATTTGAATTCATGCCTTCTACTGCATCACACAGAGTGCTTTCAAGGGAATGAATGAGAAAGAACAAAATGGAAATATAATGGTGGTTCCTAAGGTGATTTAGGAAATTGAAGTGGTAAAGGTAGAGCACCCCATACCTTCCTTCGAGAGTGAAGTATTTCATGAACACCATGCAAGGTTTTTTCGATGCCTTAGGAAGCTCCTCACGGTTGTACCCACCACATAGCTTAACAGGTTGCTCGTTGCCCTTGAAGAACAAATTGAGACTAGTTTGGTCAGCAACTTTGGTGGTTTTCTTCCACATATGCCCTTATAGAGAAAGACCCGTGGCTCTAGCGATGACCTCCTCATTGACTTCAAAGGAGATGTTGCCAATGGTGACCCTTCTATTATTCCAAGAGGAGATGAATTGTTTGGAGAGACCCTCGTCATGACTAGTCATAGATTCCATGTACTGGGCAATACCACCCACCTTACATATATGCCAAACAGTGGAATCCGCTTTCCATTCATCACATTTATCCAGCTCCACATGCACCCGGTCCCCACCCATAGTGTCCACACAGACAAAAACCAGTGAAATGAATAGAAGAACAAAGAAGAAACAAAATCCAAGTCTAGAAACATCCACGACAACCTTGACAACAAAAGGTAACTTGTAGAGCCGTAAAATATGGTAATAAATTCCACTTCTCATTACCAGCGTGGGCTTGCTAGTTTCCTCATGAAAGGAGTCAAGGGCGCGAAGAAAAATTATGGAAAAAATAAAACCAACCATCCCAAAAAATTGAACAAAATCCGCAAGGCAGAGAAAATCATCACAACAATCGAGAGTGTAAAAAAAATGATGACCAGTCAGTAGGAGTGAAATGAAAAGTCCCAATGACAATGATTCTTGGAAAATACTCTCCTTCATTATTTCCACATAATGGCCAATTATTTGAATAAAAACTCTTGCCAACCTTACAAACAAAGGCAAGACACAACCACCTTAAGTTTAGAATAAAAATTTTAAGGATCATGATGTGTTTCATTAAGGTCCTTTCTTAGAAGTTTCAAATTCAAAGGGGGTAAAGATTCTTCTTTCCTCCAACACCATAGGCCTTCCTGGTCAAGCCCAACTATAGCCAGCTTGTTAGCAACTGCATTACCTTCCCTATAAACATGTTGAATGGTGAACTCCCGAAGACCAGTAAGAAGAGAGCGAATGTCCTAAATTATCCCTTGATTGACCATCCAGCACCCATTGTGCCTTTTGTGGCTTCCACAACAAGTTTTGAGTCCCCCTCAATTTCCATGGACTTGACTCTGATTGATCGTGCAAACATGAGGCCCCATAGGAGCACCATGCTTTCAACCTAATTTCTTGTATGGTCCTTCAGATTCCCAGAGTAGGCAACAACCAAACACCCATGGTGATCTTTGATAATACCACCTCTAGTAGCCTTCCCACCACTGGTAGCACGATCAAAGTTTAGCTTAAACCAGGGTGGTTTTGGAGCCTTCGACAATTTTCTTGGAATTATCAAATTCCTGGAATCGACTAGGAAAATTCCAAATTTTAGCCATATTTTTCTCCCAGCTCATTGGGGGGCAACTAGGAAGCTTCCATTGGCAAATTGAAATGTTGTCTGCAAGAAGTTTATTGAATTTTATCACCAGACTTTCCACATTGTTCTCCTTCTCTCTGAAGATCTTGTTGTTCCTTTCTTTCCAAAAAACACCAAGAAATGTGGGGTGAGATAAGGTGCCATAGTTGCTTGATTAAAGGGTGTTTAGAGGGGCACCTCTAGCTAAGGACAAATTGATGGATATTTCTATCATGGATCCAATGGATATTGAGTTTTTGAAGGATGTTCTGCCAAACTTGGGAAGCGAATTGGTAGTGAATGAAAAGGTTGGGGGTTATCTCCTCCGTCGATTTACATAGGATGCACCTATTGGGAAATTGGAAGCCTCTTTTAACAATATTGTCAATAGTAAGAATTTCACCATGTATGGTGGCCCACCAAAAAAAGTTGATTTTAGGAATGAGCTAAGAGTTCCACACCTTCTTCTAGCAATTCTTATCACCATCAAACTTAAGCAACAAATGGTAAGTATACTTCACAGTGAAAGCTCTCGACTAATTATTAGTCCAAAAAACCCTATCCTCCTTGGGAAAGAGAGGGAGTCTTACCTTGCTTAAAAGATCCTGGAGCTCTGCAACCTTGGGGAGGAGGTCAGGCCTATCCAAGAAACTCGAATCCAAGTTTTTCCATTTGGCTCTATGGATAGTATAGTCAACAATAAAAGTACCAACATGTTCCTTGAAATGCTCCCATAAACTATTAAGACTACTACCAGTAAGGGGTCTACCCCCAATCCAAAAGTCCTCCCAAAATCTTATTAACCTCCTGTTCCCAATTTTCCATTTGATACCTTTCTTCAATAGGGGTTTGCACTTTAAAACATTATTCCAGATTTTAGATCCAAAAAGGAGACTAGCCAGATCCAAATCCCTGGAAAAGTGACCCTGGTTCAAATATTTATCCTTCATTAGGCTACACCATTCCACTTTTCCTAGCACCAGAATTCAATCAATCTTAGCGATGAGGGCTTTGTTCAAGTTTGTGATCTTTTTAATCCCAAGGCCCCCTTGACATTTAGGATGACAAACGATGTCCCAATTCACAAGTGCAAGTCTTTTCTTCTCTTCAACACTGGTCCAAAGGAATATTTTTTGAATTTTTTCATGTTTATCAGCCATGTCGCTCAAAATCTCAAAGAGAGAAAATAAACTGGGATCCCTTGGAGGGAGGCCTTGAAAAGTTATAGTTTTCCAGCATTACTCAGGAATTTATCTTTCCAACCAGCAAGTTTCCTTTTCATTCTCTACAAAATGTTGCTCTAGAAACAAGAGTAACCTCCTTGACAGTGAGGGAAAGACCAAGGTAAGTCCCTGGGACAATAGCACTTCGACAACCCAGGATAGAAAGTAATTTATTCTGAAGGTCAGCCTTCATATTGAAAAAGTAGATACTACTTTTAAAATAATTTATACACTGCCTAGAGGCATCAACATAGTCCTGAAGGAGTCGCTTACATTCCCTGGCCTCAATCATTGAGTATTTTCCAAAAAGGAAGGTATCATCCACAAATTGTTGAAGAATAGAGGGGGGAAGAGTGGAGGCAACTCTGATCCCCTGAACCTTTCCAGAGTGGAGCAAAGATAAAAAATTCTGACCAAGAACTTCAGCAACCATTTTAGATAGATAAGGTGAGAGGAGATCCCCTTGTCTAATACCTTTACCAACCTTAAATAATCCCCATGGAATCCCATTGACCAAACTCAAGTACTGAACTGACTCCACACATTCTCTAATAATTCCAATGACCTTATCGTTGAACCCAAATTTAGCAAGAACCGGGTAAAGAAATTTCCATCTGACCCTATCATATGCCTTTGAAATATCTAATTTGAAAGCCATACCTTGATTCTTTCTTTTCTCCATAGAGTGAATTATTTCATGAGTCATAATAGCGACATCCAAAATTTATCATCCAGGAACAAATCCATTTTGGCATCTGTTGATAATCTTGTCCAACAACGGCTTAAGCTTGTTGACAAGGACTTTGGAAAGGATCTTATAAATAGTGTTTCAAAGACTAATAGGCCTAAAGTCAGCCATATCCTTTGAATCCTGCATTTTAGGGACCAACACAATAAAAGTATTGTTCATTTTTTTAGCAATTTACCAGTCCTAAAAAAATCTTTGACAGTCGAGACAAGATCAAGCTGACAATGTCCTAGTATTCTTGAAAGAAGGCCAGGGGAAACACATCAGACCTTGGGGCTTTATAGGCACCCATAGAAAACACATCCATATTAACTTCCTCCTCCCAAATAGGGGTGCGGAGTTGAAAATTATCCTTCGTGGTGATGTTGGAAGGGAGATGCCTCAAGAGTCTATCTTGTAATTTTGTATTCTAAAGGTTATTAGTGTCTGATTAAATCTGTCTGAAATAGTGCTCCGCTATTTCACCAATTTTATCAGCCTTTGTGACTTCCTGGTTATCTTTATCCCTTAGGAACATAATGGTGATTCTTCTCTTATGGTTGTTGGTCGTCTTATGGAAAAGGTTGAATTCCTATCCCCCTCTTTTAGCCATTGAATCCTGGAACTCTATTTCCAATATATTTCCTCTTTACGTAGCATATCTTTCCATTTCCTTCTCCAACTTTCCTCCTCCTCATGCAAGGATTGTGAGGAGGAACCCTTAGCCATAAGATTTTGAATTCCCTCGAGTTTGTCCTTAATCATCTTTTTAGTTTTAAAGAAATCACCAAAGGTAGCTGTGTGCTTTAGAATATGTCAATCAAAAGGAAATTAAACTAACACACCAATGAAACATTAGATTGAAAGAAACTAATCTAGAAAACAAATGAAAACTCTAAACAAAAATAGCTTCTTCAAATTCATCCCATTGTCCTCTATCTCCAAGGATTCATTTTAAGATGTTGGCTCTCAGTTATTTTAAGAAGCAGCTTGTAGAATGGCAGCTTGAGAGAATGAGATTAATTGAAAATGCATGTGCATTGCTATATGCTTTAATCTATGAAATTGAAATGCAAAAATTCTGATTATGCTAATATGCTAGTTCGAATGCTACTATAGTAATTACGTATGAAATCTAGGATTCGGGGTTCTTTTCAACTCATAAGAGGGTTGTATTTATAGATTTTTGAAGGCAAAAATCTAGTTGGCGGAGATCAACAGTTGAGATTCAAACTTGTTAGAATGAACGGTATGAGATTGAGAAGTTGAGAGGAATATGGAAGGTTGAGAAGAAAGTGGAAGAATGTTTTCAACCCACAAAACCTTCCTCATTCAAAAATGGAAATAAACATGGCATTTATTTCCTTATTTATGAAAATTGGTTGAAGTTGAGGAAAATTGCTAATTAAATAAATAAATTTATTTAATTATGTGTGACATGTGTAAATGGAAGTTTCCATAATTTAAATAATTACTATTTAAATTACGTGAGAAGAGTGAAAGAAAAATGAGTTAATTAAATACTTACCATATTTAATAAAGTGAGAAGTGAAAGAAAATGAGTTAATTAAATACTTACCATATTTAATTAAGTGAGAAGTGAAGGTAAAAGAGTTAATTAAATACTTGCCATATTTAATTAAGTGAGAAGTGAAATTAATTAAATATTTATAATATTTATAATATTTAATTAAATGAGAAGTGAGATGGATTAGAAGAATATTCCATAATTCAAATTTTAAATATTCAAACTACTAGAAATGGAGTGATAATTAAATAAATAAATTATAAAATTTATTTAGTTTAATTAAGAGGAAAATGGCAATAATTAAATAGACTTATTTAATTAATTAAATTAGAAGAATTGGAAGAATGAACAATATAAATAAATAATTAAATTTATTTATATGTAGATGACTTTAGAATATTAATTAAATAATTCATATTTAATTAATTAACAAGTTTGAATAACCGTGACTATTTTTAGATGTGTACATTTTGCCCCTCTTTGAAGTGATGTGTTTTACGCATTGTTTCAAAGATTTTTGCCCTAGAATTTTAGAAATTACCGATGCTATATGCCCCCTCGGGTGATGAATCAGATAAAGATGATTTTGGAAATTTTTACTGATTTGCTATCTGATTCATTCACCGATAAAGATGATTTGATGAAAACCCCTATTGAAAGATTGATATGAAGATGAAGAACTTTGATTTTCCCCGATTGATGATGCTTTTCGATTGATTCAGCATGTGATAGTGAATTTGTGATGATTGATTGATGATAACTGATAAGAATGATAGGATAGATTGATAAATTTGCTTTCATGGTTGATGAAAAACAAATAGTAAGATTGATAAATTTGTTTTCATGATTGATGAAAAATAAATAGTAAGTGATTTGATTGATTGGATTTGAAGAGGATTGATACAAGAATTTGATGAAGATGATGGATTGGTTGAATGAGTTTGATTAGAAGAGATTGAAATAAATGATTGGATGCATTGATGTGAGGGACAAGAAAGGATGATAAGCGATAGGAGATTGGTAAGAGAAAATGAGAAGAAAAAAACACAAATAGATTCAAAAATGAGTATCATGTTGCCCTAGTCAAACTACAAGCCGAGATGGATTGATGATGATGATGATAGTGTTGTTGATGAGTGAAGGATTCATCCCGAAACAACACAAGGATAGCGAAGGATACATCCTGATGATGATGATGAGAGTGTTGTTGATAAGAGAAGGATACATCCCAGAATAACACAAGGATAGGGAAGGATACATTCCAATGATGATGATAATGATCAAGGCTTGCAGTAAGGCTAGGAACAAGACCAAAAGTATGATTAAATGATTTGTGCTAGATTGAATTGATTGATTAGATGAGATTGGAAGAAATGATTGGATAGATTGATTGAGATTATGCAGATGAGATGTGATGGATATGATAATGATCATGCACAAACTAATATGGATGCAATCTATCTATTATGCAAACTAAAATGCAAAGTTGTCATTTTGTGAGCTGCTTTATGCTTTACGTTTCATCATTGAGCTTTTTGAAATGTTGGAAGTGAGTACAAGCATCAAAGGGGATATTTGCACCGATGATGACCTGAGTACAACTTTCATGATATTTGATATAGCAAGTTAATACAAACATCGAGGTATAATTGAACCAAGATGGCCTGAGTATTGCTTGCATAAACATACAAGAGTTAACCTTTTTCCTATGTAAATTATGAAATGTCATCAATGATACGTTGTAGAGCATGTCCCACGACAAATTTGCACAATAGTAATGATCAAATCACAGACAACAGACAAAGATAAATCATAATCCTTCCTTGAGACTCTAGTTCAGTACATCATTGAGCCACTCCAAAGATATGATGTCATCAAATTTCAAAAAAAAAAAATTCAACTTATGCTTTAAGTGTTCCATTCATTGTATTCAGATTAAGATCATCCAGTTTGTTTTAGTTTCAATGTATGACATGTCTCAAAGTTGTTTTGACCAAAACTTGATTGGATATTCGATTGTTGATCTGATACTTGATAATTGACACATGTTGCTTGTTTGTTTGCTCAAAAAGTTGATTTCCCCCAGCGAGTTCAGTATTTTGCCCCCAATATAGGGTGAGACATGACCATTTTATTGATGAAAGCATACGATTTATTGATTTTGCTTTGGATTTTGGGAATATTTTGATTTTTTTTTTGAATTTTGATGTTTTTTGATTTTTTTTTTAGATTTTGATCTTTGTGATTTTTTTGGATTTTGATGTTTTCTGATGTTTTTGGATTTTCAATGTTTTTGGTTTTTTGATTTTGATGATTTGGATATGGACATGCATGATGATATCAGTGCTCCTTTTTGAGATTTTGTTGAAAACCAAGCTAAGGTTGATTCATCAGATTGATGGATTGATAGTTTGACTAAGTGTGTTAAGTCAAATGAGGTGATAATGGATTTGATAATTTGGCTAAGTGTGTTAAGCCAAAAAAAGATGATAATGAACTTGTAAACCAAAGGAAGTTGTGTTATCCTAGAGTAAACGCGGTCACAAGATGATAGTTTGACTAAGTGTGTTACGTCAAACAAGGTGATAATTGATTGGATTCAATTGATCAAAATTGATGAAGCTTGATTTGGAACAAAATTATTTTGATGATTTGATGTGACATTGACACGCAAGTTAGATGTGACTGATATGAATTGTTCATATTGATGTTCGACGAAAGATAAAGCTTGATAAGGAGTGTCTTCCTATGAAAATATGCCATGGGCTAGTGATTTAGATCTTTTGGCTCGTAAATGCTTGACCAATTTGATTTTACGTCTACCAATGTTCAGATCACCAAATAAGTTGGAGGATATAGATCAAGGTTTATTATCGAAACAAGATGTAAATATTTTCCCCTAGTGTCTAGCAATGTTTGAATAGGTGTATGGATAGATACTGTAAGCATGCAAAGAATGCCAAGGATTATCTTGTGACAAGATAAGGTGTTCGAATAGAGGAATGCTCATTCGGATAATGCTTCAAGGCTCAGATAATGTTGGGATTGGATAGGATCAATGAAAATGACCCATGTCAAGATGTTTACCATAAACAAGTGTAAAGTGTTTACCAAACTTTGTCTAGACCAAGATAATGTAAATAGATGGTAATGGGCTAGATAAACTATTCATGGATGAACAGATGATATGGCTGGAATGTTGGCTTTATTATGGATGTGATAAGATGCTTTCACCTAAATTGGTGCACGTAGATGCTCGATTCTACACATGTCGCCTATTTTCCAGGTTTTCATCATGGTACCTGTCCAAAGCACCATCAAAATGGTTTTCGCTAGAGGATAATTTTTCTCTTTATTGTTTTCAATCCTTTTTTTTTTTTTTTGTATTTTCTGAGAGATTTTAAGTTGATGTTGAACCACCTAGTGGTGTTTATGTTGATGCTTTTGTCATAATGTGCCATTGATATCTTGCTTGAAGAAGTTGCTTTGCCAAGATACGTGCACTTGAGAGAAAATTTTGAGAAATTCATTCTGCTTTGCTGATACCGGAGTTAACTTCATCTTTGTGCACACATCACGATAGAGTGCCTTCTGAATCCTTATGATGAATGGTTGTTTCCAACACATGGTCAATGTGAGAATTGGATATTATGCATGGAGGCATGGATGAAGTGCGTTTAGGAATAAAAGGTGGATTAGCCGAAAGTTTGGAACCTTTGACTCTCCAAACTTGGGAAGATGAGCAATGATGAGTGGATATGGAAGTGTGCATGGAATTAGGACCAACTACTTGATACACTTTGTATGTTGCTTGAGAAACTTTCTTTCACCTTTGTGGGCATCTTTGATGGATACTTGCCCCTTTTTTATTTTGCCCCATAGTTTCTTTGATTGATGGAGTTTGATGGGGATAATCTTTATTTGTATTTTTTGGTATGCAAGTGTATTTGATTTGTCTGATATGATTCTTAGCTTCTTTTGCTTTGATAACACTATTCATGCTTTTATTCAAGTCTTTCTTTTGACATTGGTCCCAATTTGTGGATGGGGTGATGGGTGGATGAAGATTCATGACGTGGCTAGTTGTAGTATTGGCATTGGTTTCATCATAAAGATTCTTCATGCCCCCTATGTTGACATTTGCTTGAGACGAAGTTGCCCCCAATTTTATGGAAGTATTATTGATATGTTGAGATCCCTTGATTTTCGAATAACCAAGGCCTTGATGCTTAGTATTTCCAATAATTTGCACTAGTTCTAGGATACCTTGTTCATGTAGGCCTAATCCTCCGCCTTGATAATTCATCTATTGAAAAAAACTATTTGCAATAGGATATGATTTACCTTGGAAACAAGGTGCTAATCCTTCTCTGCTCTATGGTGGATCTTCAAAAGTGACAACTTCCTTATTGATAAGATAATTTTCCCTTACAAAGGTGAGTGATCCAAGTTTATAAGTGATAGGATCTTCCATAAGTGGGATGAATGCCTGATTGGTATGTTTATCTTGATCTTGTGAGATATCAAATTGTAATGCTCCTTCAAGAGGTGTTGATGCTTCACTGTCCTTGTAAAAGTGTTCCTGATGATTCATTCTTGATATGCTTTCACATGATGTTTCTGATTCACAACTTTTGTAGAAGCCTTCTTCATGACCTATTTCTGACATGTCTTTGGATTTCTCTATATTTTGACCATGTGTATAAATGTTAAGAGTAAGTGGCTCTTGTTCCTTGGTAAGAGTATGAGACTCTTGTTTTGAATGATGATCATCTATGTGTCCATCCAAAGAAAGCATATTATGGGTAGATGGAGGACTATGTGCTATATGGATATGATCATCATTTGCAATATCTTGTATAGATAGTGTTAGTGTTTCTTAGATTAGATTAGATAATAAATTATTCAATAGAAATGCAACACATAAGATAATGAACACAACAAGATACCCTGGGAAAACCCTCCTCTTGAGGGAGAAAAAACCCAGCAAATGATTCTCTTATATATATATGATAATGACAGAAATCTGCTTACAACACAGCCCAACAATGGCTAAGGATTTCGCACTTTTCCTTGATGCTTAGATACAAATGAATCTGCTCTTCCAGTCTGCTGCTATACGAATGATGATCTGCTGATTAAGTATGAACTTCTTCTATGAATGCGAATTCATCTATTGTTCAAGTATGAGCTTCTTCTAGGACTGTGAATTCTACTCAAGTATGAACTCTGCTCTTCATGTAATTGCAAACTTCTGCCTTAATCATAATAGCGAACTTTCTCTTGATTCAAATTTCTTCAATAACCAAATGACCTTGTATATATATGTTACATAGGTGCCACTTCATTTGGGTCAGCCTTTACAATAAATAATTAAATATTCTTTAGGTTGGCCATTCAATAACTCATTTATGTGAAACACTATAGGGTTGGCCCTTTGCTTTAAATAATATTTAATTTATTTCTTCCTTGGGAAGTGCAGACTGACGTTGAATAACATCAACACTCCCTCTCAGCTAGGGATGAACTTCCATCTGCACAAGACACATTATGTTAGAATGAAAATAAAATAGAATATCACCTCAACATGATATTAACCATTATGGCTACTCCCATAAAGGGTATAAACTCATCACGGATTCCCTCACGTGATGTTGTCATGGAGTCACACACATGACATCCACCATAGCTTCTCCCAGAGGGTGGAAACAAGGGCTTTCACCTCAACTCTCTCTCATCAGAGAATTGCATTATCAAGGGCTCACACCTCAACTCTCTCTCATCAGAGAATTGCATTATCAAGGACTTACACCTCAACTCTCTCTCAGCAGAGAATTGTATTAACAAGGGCTTGCACCTCAACTCTCTCTCAGTAGAGAGTTGCATTCTCAACAAGGATCACTGATTATTGAGACTCTTTCTTAGTCACGGCTGCATTCTCCACCATACCAAGTTTCTCTCGGAAGTATAAAAACTTAATCCTGGCGAGAGGCTTCGTGAGAATGTCTACCGTTTGCTCTTCAGTGCTGATGTACCTCAACTGTATAGCTTTCCTTTGCACCATATCTCTAATATAGTGATACTTGATCTCAACATGTTTTGTTCTGTCATGAAACACAGGATTGACAGAAAGCTTCACATAGCTTTGATTATCACAGTGTATGATAGTAGGCTCCATTGATTATCCAAACAATCCTGCAAGGAGCTTACGAAGCCACACTGCCTCACGAGCTACCACACAAGCTGCAATATACTCTGCTTCAGTTGTACTCAAGGCCACTGAAGACTGTTTCCTGCTACACCAGGAGATCATAGCAGTCCCCAAAATAAAGCAACAACCAGAAGTACTTTTCCGATCTGAGACACATCCTGCCCAATCAGAATCAGTAAAACCATGCAGCTCCAAATCTATATTTGAAGAATATCTCAACCCATATCCAATTATGCCACATAAATATCTCAAGATATGTTTAGCTGCTACAAGATGTATATGCTTTGGTTCACACATAAACTAGCTAAGTGCACTCACTGCATAGCAGATGTCAGGTCTAGTGTTAACTAGATACATCAATGAACCAATCAACTATCTATACATAGTAGAATCCACTGGTTTTGAACTAGCTGCAGCTTCTTTCAATTTATCTAAATTAGTCTCCATGGGTGTAGACATAGGTTTGTAGTCAATCATATCAAACCTTTTGAGAATGTCAACAGTATACTTGCCTTGACTTAGAATCATCTCATCTAGCTTTTGCCAAACTTCTAAGCCAAGAAAGTAATGCATAAGACCTAGATTCTTCATCTCAAACTCTGAAGCTAATTCCTTCTTGCATTTTAGTGTTAGATGTTCTTCACCAGTAATGATCAAGTCATCAACATATAAAACCAAAATCAATGCTTCACCATTTACTACATTGAAGTAGAGGTTAGAATCTACATCATTCTTTGAGAAACCCAGACTTGAAAGATACTGATCAATTCTTTCATACCATGCACGAGGAGCTTGTTTAAGACCATACAAGGCCTTCTTCAGCTTGCAGACATGAGACTCTTTCCCATGAACCTCAAATCCTTCTGGTTGCTCAATGTAAACCTCTTCCTCTATTATGCCATTCAGAAAAGTTGTCTTTACATCCATTTGGTGAATCTTCCATCCCCTAGATGCAGCAATAGCAATGATGGTTCTAACAGATGTGTAACGAGCCACAGGAGCAAAGGTTTCTTCATAGTCAACTCCCTCTTTTTTTGAGAACCCTCTAGCCACAAATCTAGCCTTGTGTTTCTCAATGCTCCCATCAGCTGCATGCTTGATCTTGAAGAGCCACTTAGAAGACACCACAGATTTGTCTTTGGGTCTAGGAACTATATCCCAAACATTGTTCTTGAGTATAGACTGATACTCCTCAATCATGGCATCCTTCCATACTTGTTGACTAGAAGCTTCTTCAACATTTGAAGGCTCTGACTCAATAATCTGACTCATCAAGGCAACATAACTAGAGAACTTGTGAGGTCTCTTGCTTTCTCTGAAGGCTCCTCTTGGAGCTGCAAACCTTTCTGCTTCCTGCATTGTCTTGCGAGCCCAAAGAGGACTTTTCTTTCCAATCACAATGTCTAGAGGCCCATCAGTAGGATCCAAAGGCTCAGCTGGATCAATATCTTCTTTAGGTTCTGTATCCTCCTTCAGATTCTCTGGAATATGGTCAACTTCCATATCTTGAGGAGGTTCTTCTTCATCAATCTCCATAGGAGTGCCTTTGGACCTTCTGTAAGCAACATCTTCCTCAAATGTGACATCTCTACTAATCTCAATAGACTTCTGTCCTGGAATGTAAATCCTGTAAGCTTTTGATGTCTCACTGTAGCCTACAAGAATTCCTTTCTTCCCAGAAGGTTCTAGCTTTGTTCTCTTTTCCTTTGGAATATGAACATAGACTGGACAGCCAAAGATCCTCAAATGACTAACTCCAGGCTTTACGCCTGAGAATGCTTCTTCAAGAGTTTTATTCTCTAAGATCCTGTGGGGACTCCTATTTTGAACATAGACAGCTATTCTTGAAGCTTCAGCCCAAAGAGAGATTTGTAAGTCTTGATCATGGATCATAGCTTTCACTGCTTCCACGATAGACCTATTCTTCCTTTCAGCAATACCATTTTGTTGTGGATTATAGGGAACACTGAACTCCCTCTTAATCCCTGCTTCAATACAAAAATCTTGAAATGTACCAGAAGTGTATTCTCCACCATTGTCAGATCTTAATACCTTGATCTTCTTCCCAGATAGATTTTCAATCTGTGCTTTGAATTCTTTGAATCTTTCTAATACATCTTCTGATTCTTTAGATCTCAAGAAATAAATCCAAGTCTTTCTAGAGTAATCATCAATAAAAATAATATAATACAAGAAACCACTAGATGATGCAATAGACATTGGACCACACAAATTAGAATGAATGAGATCAAGAATACATTTAGATCTACTTTCACTGGAATGAAACGTACCTTTTGTGTTCTTGCCTAGGGCACATCCCTTGCATGTACCTTCATGTTCTTGATTGAATTTCGGAAGACCGGTGACCATCTTCTCCATGATAGGTAGAGCACGAAAGTGAATGTGAGCCAATATTCGATGCCAAAGATCACACATGTTGGTACTGTTATGCACAAGTGCTTGAAGAGGACAAGTGCATAGCCTGTAGAGACATTCATGTCTAACTCCAATCACTTGAGGAGTTTTGAAGTTGGAGTTCTTTGCCCATATAAGAACTTTCCCCTTTGAGAAGGCAACTTGATAACCCTTGTCTTCTAATGCTGAAATTGAAACAAGGTTCCTCTTTATCCCTGGTATGAATAGTACATCATTCAACTCCAAAGAAATTCCAGAATCCAAGTGAAGAGTGGAATTTCCAATCCCTTTTATAGAATATCTAGCATCATCTCCAATAAGTACTTGATCACTGGAGTTGCTTTCCATTAGGTCTGAAAGGTGACTTCTGAATCCAGTGTTGTGCTTAGAAGCACCACTATCAATCAACCAAGTGTTAGAGTCAGTACAAACATTGCTAGACAAAGCTGAATAAAATAGATAATCACTGGAGTCCTTTTGTGGAGCAACTTCTTCAACATCTACAATGGCAACTTGAAGCTTGGGTCATTGAGGGAAAACCCTCGCAAAGTGACCATACTTATCACAATGAAAACATTGAATCTTGGACATGTCTCATTTCCTTTTGAAGGTAGGAGCATCATCATTTCCATCTTCTCGATTCCTTTTGAAGAAACCTCTCTTAAATCCTTTTCCTTTGTTTGATGAATGAGAGGTAAGAACTTGTAATTCTTCATTCTTTGAGCTTTGACCAATCCCCCTTGCTGTTAGTCTTGACTCTTCTTGAATGCAATCAATCCTCAATCGATCAAACTTAGGAAGTTTAGATCTTGCACTGATTCCTTGAGTGAACGCCTCCCATGAAAGTGGAAGACCATTGAGAGCAAGCATAGTCAGGTCTTTATCATCAATCATGTGACCAATAGTGGAGAGCTAATCTCTTATCTCTAAAATCCTTATGAAGTATGTAATAACAGATTCTCCTTTCGCCATTTTCACATGATTTCGTACATCTCTTCCAAGGTTGTGAACATCTCTCTTGTTGTATCTAACTTGAAGATAATTGGTACAATATGATCCTTGACGGAATCAACCAATGCTTTCTTTGCTCTAGTGTCTTTATTCCTCCATTGCAGCTTATCTTCTTCCCCTTCAGGTTCGGGAACTTTTGTTTTCACAAACTTAGCCAAATCATTTTCTTCCAAGGTCAGCATGAACCTAAACCTCCATGATGTGTAGTTTGAGATCCCTTCGAGTCTATCCTCGATTTTCAGACCATTCACCATCTTGAGAAATTTAGAATATAGACTGAAAAGAAGAGATAATGAAGATTGCAAACAACAGATTTGAATCTGATCACGATCTTTTCACACCCGCTCTGATAACATGTTAGTGTTTCTTAGATCAGATTAGATAATAAATTATTCAATAGAAATGCAACACATAAGACAATGAACACAACAAGATACCCTGGGAAAACCCTCCTCTTGAGGGAGAAAAAACCCAGCAAATGATTCTCTTATATATATATGATAATGACAGAAATCTGTTTACAACATAGCCCAGCAATGGCTAAGGATTTTGCACTTTTCCTTGATGCTTAGATACAAATGAATCTGCTCTTCCTTGAAGAACAGTCTGCTACTATAGGAATGATGATCTGCTGATTAACTATGAACTTCTTCTATGAATGTGAATTCATCTGCTGTTCAAGTATGAGCTTCTTCTAGGACTGCGAATTCTACTCAAGTATGAACTCTGCTCTTCATGTAATTGCGAACTTCTGCCTTAATCATAATAGCGAACTTTCTCTTGATTCGAATTTCTTCAATAACCAAATGACCTTGTATATATATGTTACATAGGTGCCACTTCATTTGGGTCGGCCTTTACAATAAACAATTAAATATTCTTTAGGTCGGCCATTCAATAACTCATTTATGTGAAACACTATAGGGTCGGCCCTTTGATTTAAATAATATTTAATTTATTTCTTCCTTGGGAAGTGCATACCGACACTGAATAACATCAACAGATAGGAGAGTGCCCATTAGATCATTGTAGTATCTTGGAGATACGAATCCTTGATCTTGACTAATTCTGGAATTACTTTCGACATGTTTTGGATCAAGTTCTTGACATGGGTCGATTTCAAAGTATGGATTGCTTTCAAAGGGTTTCTGGACATCGTCATAAGGCATGGGAAGTGGCTCAATATCCTCTTGATCTTTGAGTGGACTTGGATCAAATGGTGAGTTGAGGATTCTTTCATTGTTCACAACCGTGAGGTCGAAGGATGTCAATATGCCTTGGGAGGGACCATTGCTAAACCTTGGCGATAGCTGTTGATCATACTTTGAAATATGTTCTTGAGATAAATCCTCTAACTCATTAGGCATTGTAGAGACATTTTCAATAAGATCATTGGTTAATGGATCATGGATTATGTCAATAGGATCAAATATCGTCAACACTCCTTGAAATATATCTTTGTAGGAGGGGTCTTGATCATAACTAAAAAATGGCTCTTGATGAATGTTGATTTGATCACTGGATGGGGTAGACATATCTTCACAATGCTCATTGATGGATTGATTTTGATCATTGTCTTCAACAGTTATGGTGGAGAAATTGCCAATGTTTTCAACCATATGATCAAATGATGTTGACATTTCTTGAAGAGGTGTGATGAGCCCTTGAAATGAGGATGATGGGATACTTTGATCTTGACTTGGAAAATAATCATTAGACGAAGGAGATGGAGTAGCTTGATCATTAGATGCAAGGGAAGCTTTGGATAGGATGGAAGAATTGTCATGCTCCTGGGATGTCATTGAGTCATGAGAGGGTATGGATTCATAAGATGGGGTGGGGGGAGGACTTGGAAGAATATTTTGTTCTTGAGATGGAAGAGGATTATCATGGATGAATAACGAAAGGAGGGGATCATCATATGATTCTTGAGATATGGGATCTTGATCAAAGATTGGAAGGGTTTGTAGAATTTTGGTATCATGGGATGGAGTGGAAAGAATGTTTTGATCGAGATGTGTAGATTGAAATGAATCATTGGATGTAGAGGATATGATAGAAGAAGGTAATTGAATGGGATCATTGACTTGGGTGGAAGAACTATGAGGTTCATTTTGAATTATGGGGGATGAAGATAAATGCATGGCATGATAGGATTGGTCAATGTTATTTGATGGCTTAGATTTGGGCTTCCCATTTAACCTTTGCAAAAATTCAAAAACATTGAATTTGGATGATGTTGTTTTTGGAGGAGAAGAGGTCACGTTCATATTTTTGTCAAAGGAATTTTTAGTTGTGCCCCCTTTTATTTCCTTGATTTTCCTTCGGAGTGCTCTTATTTGTTGGGTAAGAGTACTAAGATTGTTTAAGGGAGTTTCATTCTTTTCAGGATCCTCTTTAATTTTCTCCATATTGTAGTCAGAGGGTAATTTGGCACCTTGGTTTGCCAATAAAAGAAAGTATCCTTCTTTATTTTTCTCTAAGATTTTTTCCATAGCTACGAGAAATTATGGATCTTGTTCAGCTTCTTGAAGCATTTCTTCTATTATCTCTTGATTTGAACCATTTCCATAAAGCCTATGAACAAGATTTTCTTCCCTATCACCCATGTTTTAAAGTGGATCCCTTCTTTCGTCTTCTTTGCTTTGTTTTCAGGCCCTTTTGGAAATAGGCATATGCTTACACCAAATTTCAACTAACTTTGATCACAAAATGAGAGAGTGCAATTTGTGGGATATCTTAGTCAGAATAGAATGAGAATTCTATTGATATGACTAAAGAAATTTCTAATTTTTAGCTCGTGATTCCCTGGTTGGAAGGATGATGATCCTGTTGTGGGAATTAAACTAGAAATCAGAAATAAAGGTGATGTTGCACTTTGTGATGTTTTGATCGTAGTTTGTGAAAATAAGGATTTTGCAAAAGCCTAATGTTTCCAAGTTTTGCTCTATTTCCAATACCTTAACATAAATTCCACGGTTTGATTTGCCAAATTCTTGTTTTTTCTGGATGATCTTATCTGAATTAAGGTTTTGAAAACATAGCATGCAATAGGAAGACAATTTTTTTTAAAGACATAGAATCTAAAACATTGAGTGTATGTTCTTGAGATTTTCACAGGTTTTGAACAAAATAAGCATTCCAAGAAAACTCACTCTTAGTTGTCAAATAGGTCATCATAGAAATCACAAACCATAGCTTAAAATCGCATCGACTCACACAACCATGTCACCCCCTAAAGGACGCCCATGTTTTTGTCTTTTCTAGGTGCGTACTCAAGGTGACGGAAGTGGATACTGAATCCCCTGAGCAAACAATCCTTGGCGACTATATGGTGAGTGTCTTGGAGGAAAATTCTTCCCTCCCCTTGCACTGTGATTAAGATGATGTTTGGATATTGACACGGCTGGCTTTCTACACTAAGGTTCGTAGTCAAGGTTTTCATTCGGCATGGCAATAGATAAACTCTCTCAGGAGACCTCCCAACCTGTAGAAGAAAGGCTTTGGGGATGGTTATTCCGCACACTGTCGTCGAATTGCAAACTTTCCTCGAATTCGCTTTTGATTATAGTGGGTCAGAAAACCTGGCTTTGGTTGTTCCCACTTAGGTCATTCCTCTTGGGTGAGTACTTTTTCCCACAAGAGCAGGCCTTCTAAAGGTTGTAATAAAGCATAAACATTGCATGAAAATAAAAGGCATTCTGGTATTCTGGTCACCCAGTTAAGGGGAGAGCATAGACCTATTGCCACAAACAAAACAAACAATGTTCTTTTTATAGCACCAAATGATAGTGATCTAAACTAAGTGAAGATGTTGCTTCACGTGAAGATGTTGCTTCACAATAGTCATGGGATTCATTTTAACTGCAAAAATAGCGTGTGGTGACTATCCCAGGATTGATAGATTCCAGATTTTAAATTTCTATCCTAAGGTTGGTTCATTTTTCTTAAAAACTGAAATGAAAAATTTTGTCCGCGGATGGCATCGGAATCAAAATTTCTGTTTACAAACCCCCTGGTCGTGGTCGCGTCGGATCCAGACAACAATTTAAGAATGAGATTATAATTACTCCCAAAGTGTTTAAAAACACTTGTTACAATCATGTGATAATGCTTTTCTTTCATTTTCATGCTCCATGGTCCTTTGAAACCTGCAATACAAGCTCTAAATGTTAGATGGAATCAAGAAACAAGAAGATATGAGGGTTAGATAAATTATTAAGCATAACAATCCTAAAATTTAGACCAAGTTTCATTGTGGTTTGAAATTAAGTGAATTTGAAAATTCTAACTCTTTCAAAGTTGATAAACACTTGCACCATTAGATAGCTTATGAAATTCTACCCCATTTCAAAAACAAAAGCTTCGAAAAAGACCAAAATATGACCAAGATATGGCCATTTTAAGATTGACTATAAAAATAAAAAAAAGCAGTCATCGTATGCGCTAAAACAGTCCATGGATGCGCCGAAACAATCCCTGGATGCATCGAAATAGTCTGTCTATGCACCGAAATAGTTGATGGATGCGCCGGAACAGTCCATCTATGCGCCGAAATAGTTCATGGATGCGCCGAAACAGTCTATCTATGCGCTGAAACAGTCTGGGGATGGGCTAAACCGAGACTCGTATGCGCTAAAGCGCAACTCTAGTCCGTCACCTGTCAGAAATTTCTGCAATAAAAAAATTAAAATGGTGGGATGCCCCATGGTGGGTGCCAAAAATGTGTGCTTTAGAATATTTCAATCAAAAGGAAATTAAACTAACACACCAATGAAACATTAGATTGAAAGAAACTAATCTAGAAAACAAATGCAAACTCTAAACACAAATAGCTTCTTCAAATTTGTCCCATTGTCCTCTATCTCCAAGGATTCATTTTAAGATGTTGGCTCTCAGTTATTTTAAGCAGCATCTTGTAGAATGGCAGCTTGAGAGAATGAGATTAATTGAAAATGCATGTGCATTGCTATATGCTTTAATCTATGAAATTGAAATGCTAAAATGTTGATTATGCTAATATGCTGGTTTGAATGCAACTATAGTAATTACGTATGAAATCTAGGATTCGGGGTTCTTTTCAACTCATAAGAGGGTTGTATTTATAGATTTTCGAAGGCAAAAATCCAGTTAGCGGAGATCAATGGTTGAGATTCAAACTTTTTAGAATGAATGGTATGAGATTGAGAAGAAAGTGGAAGAATGTTTTCAACCCACAAAACCTTCCTCATTCAAAAATGGAAATAAACATGGCATTTATTTCCTTATTTATGAAAATTGGTTGAAGTTGAGGAAAATTGCTAATTAAATAAATAAATTTATTTAGTTATGTGTGACATGTGTAAATGGAAGTTTCCATAATTTAAATAATTACTATTTAAATTACGTGAGAAGAGTGAAAGAAAAATGAGTTAATTAAATACTTACCATATTTAATTAAGTGAGAACTGAAGGTAAAAGAGTTAATTAAATACTTGCCATATTTAATTAAGTGAGAAGTGAAAGTAATTAAATATTTATAATATTTATAATATTTAATTAAATGACAAGTGAGATGGATTAGAAGAATATTCCATAATTCAAATTTTAAATATTCAAACTATTAGAAATGGAGTGATAACTAAATAAATAAATTATAAAATTTATTTAGTTTAATTAAGAGGAAAGTGGCAATAATTAAATAGACTTATTTAATTAATTAAATTAGAAGAATTGGAAGAATGAACAATATAAATAAATAATTAAATTTATTTATATGTAGATGACTTTAGAATATTAATTAAATAATTCATTTATAATTAATTAACAAGTTTGAATAACCGTGACCATTTTTAGATGTGTACAGTAGCCTTAGACCACCCCTCAACTTCTCTTTTAATATGATCTAATTTTTGGGAGACTTTGTACATAGCCGAACCCTAGAGCGGGTAGCTCCACCAATTCTCAATGTGCTTTCTGAAATCCTGGTGTGACATCCACATAATTTCAAATCTGAAGGGACGAGGCCCAACAAACACCTTGTTCATCCACTAAAGGAGGATTGGATTATGATATGAAATAGTTTTGGGGAGAGAAGCCAGGGAAGCACTACACCCTAGATCCCAACCCACCGAGACTAAAACCCGATCCAGGTGAACTTGAATAAGGTGAATGCCTTTTTTATTATTAGACCATGAGAACGGATTACCCCGTAACTCTAAATCCAAAAGCCTAGATTTGAAGATGAAGTCAAACAGATCCTTCATGTTGTTAGTATAGTCCATTAGGCCACCAATTTTCTCCGAAGGAAAAGAAAGGGGAATTGAAGTCCCCAGCCACCATAAACAAGGCATGCTTATCCATCAAAATTAAAGATAACACTTCCTCCCAAAAATGACCCCTCCCCCCCTAGAATTAGGGGCATAGATATTAAACAGGTGCCAAGTGAAATTATCAGTTTTGAGAGTTACAGCTAGTTAGCTATGGGAGAACACAAAGGCTTCCCCATCAATAGTAGCAGGGCTCCACAAGGTAGCAACACCACCTAAAGCACCATCCACCTCACTATTATAGAAAATGGATCCCGACCAAATTCTAGTAGAAATAATAGAAAAAGTATGGTAAGGCATTTTAACTTCCTGTAGCAAAAGGACATCAATTTTAAAATCTATAATGTATTGTCTTAGAGAAAACTATTTCTAAGGGCAATTCAGTCCTCACATGCTCCATGATAGGAGCTTCATTTCTTATTTATGTGGGTAGAATCAAGGGTTGATTGTCAACCATTGGCAATATCCCTGGTAGTGGCTTTATTCCTTGATAGCCTCTTTGAAGGTCTTCCAACTCTACTATCAGTTCCCACATCCACTTTCTTGGTCCTTGTTTTCTATTTTTGACTTTGCTAATCTTCCAAGTTGTCTCCATCAACCTGAGCTTTAGAAGATAACTTAGAGTTTGGGGTAAGGATAATAGATTTTGTTACTTCCCCCATATTGTCTTCCACCCTGTCCTATTGAGGGGAGAGGATACATGAAGTAGCAACCACCAAAACTGATTTTTAAGGGGTCACTATCGCAACACCTTCCAATTGAGTGGGAGTTACAATAGTCTCCCTCAGAACCACATTCATAGGATTGTCCACCACGCCAGACCCCAACTTCTTATCTCCCATGTCCAAATCCATAGAGGACAAGGGAGACCTATCAACCGCATTAGCATCACTGGAGATGAGAGTGCTTAGCATCAAACTGCCCTCCATGCGAGGGGGGATTTATCCCACTTCCAACAGGTCTGGGGAAATCTTCGAAGACTCAAAAATATTTTTTTTCCTTTTCCCCTGGGTTAGGGGACTTCATCATTTCATAAAAGCCATCCTTAAATGGATAGTCTTCCAACTCATTAGCTTGAATTTTCTCCCCCACAACACTAGTTCTAGGATCCACTTGAGTCTCTTGCATATCGGGGGGGAAAAAAGGGGTTTTCCCTTTAGGGAGGGGCTCCTTTGAGGTAGTACGTTTGTAGTCAGCAATAATATGACCTTGCTTACCACATTACTAACAAAACAAGGAAGCATTCTCATAAACCAAAGCCTGGGTCCATTTTCCCCATTTAGATTTGAGAGTAATAAAGTTGGGGAGAGATTTGTTAATGGAGACATTTACACAAAATCAAGCAAAACCAACTTGGATTTCACCAAAGTGACCGCATCCACCGCAAAAAAATCTTCCAAAGGAGTTCCCAATCCACCAAAAAATCCTTTCATCCCAAAATTCCAACGGGAGGCCCGACAGCCAAACCCAAACAGGGGCCAACCGAGTGAGTTCAGCAGACAGGTCAAACCCCGGCTTCCATTTTTCCAAGTTCAGGAAATGTTTACCATAGGCCCAAGAGCCTGAGAGGACATATATCAAGTCTTCCTCCACCACAATTTTGAAAAGGAAGAGCGCACCAAGAATTTTTGAAATAGACACACTTCCCTTCAGTTTCCATCTAGCATTGGTCCATCTATGGACCATGTCGATAGTCAGTCTAAAAGCCAAGAATCTTCCCACCAACACAAGGTGGAGAGAGGAAACAACCTCATCCATAACTATATCAGGCAAGCAAATCTTTGTGCCTTCCTCTGTTTGGACAATTTCAGGACCAGATGTCTCAAGGTCCTTAAATATTTTCCCTGTAAGGATGTCCTTCCAGTCTTTTTTCGAACTGTTAACATCCTTAAGGCTGCCATTGTCCCCACAAGCCGAAGACCCAGAAAGTGTGTGGGAATCACACACTACACGCGCCACATCCCCATGAGATGCATGCAGACGAATCTTGTCTGTATTAGGTGGGGGGTCAAGCTGAGGGGAGGTAGAGGCCTCCCCAAAACCTGCAGACACCATGAAAATTTGAAAACACGTAGGCGGGAAAGTTGCAGAGCGGGAATGGATAATGTTGGGAGAAGAATGATAATTCAATAATTAAAGTAATTACTTAATTTAGGAAGAGTGGGTGAATGTTAATTAAAATAAATAAATATGATTTATTTATTTAATCAAGAAGAATAATTAAAATGACTTAATTAAATAACATAAATTTATTTAATTAATAGTGGAAATATGATTTTAGACAATAATTAAATAATTGAATATTATTTCATAATTAGGAAAGGATAAATATTAGTGTTAAAATGCTAGTTTACAAGCTTAGATGGTTTTAGGTATCTATAGTCCTATCTTTCATTACT
Organism: Sequoiadendron giganteum; assembly: GCA_007115665.2. NCBI lineage: Eukaryota > Viridiplantae > Streptophyta > Pinopsida > Cupressales > Cupressaceae > Sequoiadendron > Sequoiadendron giganteum. Next base: position 230,200,282 of record CM021108.1, on the reverse strand, counting down.
ATTGATTTGAATGAGTTTTGCAAATCCAGTTAAGTGTTTAAGTTCTGAAATGGTTTATGTTTTTGTAGATACTAGTTCACCGCCCTCTCAATATTTGGGAGTGTTCAACAACAAGAATCCCATAAAAATTTGCCTACCACCAAAAAAACCACCCTACTCCTCTAAAATTAATTTTCTCAACCATGACTTGAGATGCTCAACTATCAACTTAGCTACATATTTGTTTAGATAATAGAAATAATGGTAGTATTCCTAGCTCTTAAAATCTACTTGTTCCTATGAGATTCATGTATAACCTCAAGAAGATTGAACTGGATAATATCCCAAAACTCCTAAAAAAATTCCATAGGAAACCCATTAGGACCCGAGGCTTTTCCTTTATTCATCTGAAATACAATCTCCTTTAGCTCATTCATGGAAATGAGTTTCATCAAAGAATCATTCATCCCACTAGAAACTGAAGAAGGAATAAACTCCAGAATAAGGGCATCTTTCCTGCATGCAAGAGGAGAGTCCTTGGTGAACAAAGACGAATAAAACATAACAATCTCTTTTGAAATATCACCAAAGGAATAAAGTCGGTTTCCATCAAAGGATTTAATAGAAGAAATGAGATAACCTTGCCTTATATCCTTAACAAATGTGTGGAAGAAAGAAGAGTTCTTGTCACCTTCTTGGAGCCAATCAATATGATACTTTTTCTTCTAGAATAATTATTCTCATAATTCCCATTTTTCCAACACCTTCACCACTGAACCTTCAAGTTTATAGTTCTCCTCTATTTAACCATAGTCTCAAATTTGGCATTATATGGAGTCTAGGTGATCCTGAGCTAAGCTTTTAGCCTAGAAGGCATTGGCAAAGTGTTGTCTATTCCATCATTGAACAACATATATTTAATGTATTGGAGATTCTTAGAGAATGAATACATAGTAGTGTTGTGAGTTGGCTTACCTTTTTTCCACCATTCAAGAACAAGATCATGAAGCAATGCATTTCAAAGCCACATAAGTTGAAACCTAAAGAATTTTATTTTTTCAGTGTGAAAAAACTTGAAGAGAACTTGACAGGAAAATAATTCAATCCTCTCCAATCCAAAATCATAGAGCTAGTAGACCAACTATCTCTGACCCAAAAATTGGAAACAAGAAACCTATTGAACCTCTTTGAAATATTAGCATCCCCACATCTCCTATAATTCCAAGTAATCATACCATTAGTAGGATTGAAGTCAACCAAGTTTAAAAAAGCAACATTATCCCTCAGAATCTCAGAAGACGGCTCCAACCAGGCTATACCATCCCTCTTTTCCTCTGAATAATGAATAGCATTAAAATCTCATGCAAAAATCCAAGGAATATATGGAGCAAGGGAACACACATATCTAATGTGAGACAAGAGCGGGGATTTATAAGGAATAACCATAAAAGCATATATATTAGAAAGGGGGATAACTTCATCAGATTTCAAACTTGAAAATGCTAGAGATATAGAGTATCTAATATAAATCCACCAAATAGTGACAACTCTTCGTTGATCCCATAAACAAGCAACACCACTAGAGCTTTCTTGATCCCCAAAAAACTAATAATGACCTATACCCCAAATCTTAGAGGCTAAATTTAACATAATTTCAACAGAAAACATAATCTCCTGGAGAAAAAAATTAGCAGGAGTGTGAGTGTGATTTAACTCTTGAATAGCCTTTTGTCTAGGGATTTTATTCATACCCCTTACATTTCATGAGAACACAATCATATTTGAGGGTGAGAAAAATGAGAACCAATGGTTTTCACTAATCCTGATTCCACTAAAGTCTCACTAATTAATTTTACCTTTTCTGGATCTTTCTTATCACCTACCTTAGAGGGTTTCTATAGAGCCCCCTTTTTGAGGGACTTTGTTGTAAGCCTAAAGCTAACAAACTTGGTTTATTTTTTCCAAGTTCCACAAAATCCTTCTCACCACTAGGTCAAGAAATAGGTAAGTTTAGCCCATGTTTCACCTCTATAGACTTACATGCCACCACCTTCCCAAAATTTGAATGAGGTAATTCAGTGTTTATTTGAGCCTCCTGACCTCCCATCTGAGAAGGATGAAATTATTCGATTCTAGATTTTTTGGATGTGCATCATCTAGGGGTCCATCCAATGGTTGCAAACCTATAGTAAACCCTTCTTCTTGAGACAATTCATCTAATTCATCAAATCGATTAAATTTATCATCATCTTGCCTACCTTGAGGGTTCTTTTTTTCCTTTTCCTTTGTTGTGTGTCTTTATAGGTACACACCCTTCCTAATATAGTACCACATTCAATATTGAAGATTTTCCTTTATCTATCTTAGGTGAAGGATGAGAAGGGGTGTTCCCTATACCTAAGGCATGGGTGACTTTGGGGCATTTCTATTGCAAGTGACCATACTCATGGCATATTTGACACTGCAAAGGTAAAGCCTCATAGTTTAGTTGTTGAGTCCAAGAAGAGGAACCCAAGCAAATTTATACATAATCTAGTAATATATTATTTAAATTGATTTCAATGTAAAAATAAGAAAAAAGGATTACCATTTTGTTGAGAGTTTTCTAAGAAGCTCCTACTAGCTTTCCAAGTAAGAGGGTAATCATTTATAGAATGCTAGTTCTTCAAAACTCTAATTTTTAACATGAGAGACACACCCAAATAGGGACCATGAAAGAAGCTCTTTCACTGATTTCAATCTTGCATGCATGTATGTTGTGTGTCCCTTTGTCTTTATGTTAGTTTTCTAGGGGATCTTCGATCCTAGGGTCTTGATCACCCTCCCTGATCTTTGACAACCTATCTTTCTAAAATTTGTACACTTGGACCTTTCTTGATGCATATTTGTCTCCTTTAGTTTGATTATGAGTGTAAGTTTATGCTCTCACTAAAGTGAGGTCTAAATGTAGTTTATGAAATTTTGTACCTTTACAATTTTACATTATGTTTGGGTTCCTTAATTTATTGGACTTAATTAAGCTTCTAAATTGCCAAATTATGCATTCCAAATCCTTTTTTTTTTCTTTTTTTAGAAAATGAAACCAGCATTTAATTAATGCAACTAATATTTTAATCACCTTGGAATGTGAATGTCCTAGACTTATAGGCCAGGACCCCTTTTCGAAAGGGTGAATGGCTCCTATTTAATTCATAGGACCCATTTTTAAATATAATTTTGGTGTTATTTTAATGATTCAAATTCAATATGTAATTGTCAACTTTTGGAATCTATTTTTTGGGAAATTAGATAAACACCTATAAATATAGTCTTTTTATCAAGTCAAATATAAGCATCCTAAAAAACTTTATGAGATCAATTCTAAGAGAAAATATTATTGTCAAGAACATTCAAGAGTATATTTATCAGTCATTTGTTGCAGCATTCAATATCCTATCACCATGTTCAATCTTATGTGTGTTCATGTCATCTTGCAAAGGATAACATGCTCTATTGATCCTAAGGCATCCAAGCATTTTCAAGTGTCCAAATCCATCAAGTAAAGCAAGATCAAGTTCCTTGGAGAGATTTATTTATCTTTAGTCCTCTAAGGAAAACCATTGAAATTTTGGTGAGTTGTAGCAAGCATTGTTGATTCATCATTTCCTTCTCCATTGCCATTATCTTTCTATCAAGATTTAATCACCAAACTTGGGGTTTGAATAAGGCAAACCCCCATTCCAAAAAAATATGTGTTCTCTTTGTGTATGTGTAGATTATAGGTTGAAGAAGGATTCAAGATCTTGGAGATAAATTTTGTGTTATTGAATAAGTTGTCATCATTGTTGTCAAGTCATGGAAACTAGGTTGCAAACATTATTTTTAACTTTTTGATAATGGGATCTAGGGCAAACAAAAGCTCAATTCTTGTATCAGAGGACCTAGAAAGTTGATCAAGACACCTATACAAAGACCTATTCAACCAAGGGAGAATGAGTCCTTGTAGGCACCTCAAAACCATTTTTTCTGAGCATATTTGTTGTTCTCTATACTTCTCAGATCAGTTTACTCTCCCTCCCTCCTCCTCCTCCACTTATACATGACCATACACACAAACAAACACTTTCATGATACACATCGATTAAGCTAGTGATTATTATTCATGGTGATTGAGTGGGTAGTATACCCATGTGTCATTGATAAAGAAAGTTTTATATGGAACAAATGGGTATATAACCATACACACTCCAAGGTAGGCTTCTGAACCAAGATAAATCCAAAATGGAATATGTATATGTATTAAAATAAGTTAATATATTAAGGAATAGACATAGAATTGCAAATCCCTACTAAGAATGAAGTTAATATTGGTCATTATTTACCCTTGAGGGTAAAAGCATAAAGTTGTGTCACACTTTCAGCTAACTTATCAACACACCGAATTTAAGTATTTCTAACTAAAAAATATTTTTTTCTCAAACATATGATCTAGTGAGATTCATTCTAGCTAAATTAGATGCTTCCACAACTTTTTCAACTAAAATTGCCAGCTAAAAATATATGGAGCACCACTTTGAGGCCAATTTACCAAAACAATTAAAATTATTTAAAAAACTTGATGTTTCAATAACTCCTACTCATGTAAATAACATTTTTTTTAAAATATAAAAAAACCCTTTTGTAAATCCATAAGTGCAGTTTTTAAAAATATATTTATTTTAATAATTTAATAATTTTTTATATTTTATTTTGTATTTTTACTAAAAGTAGGTTATTAGCACAAAATATTTGGTTGATTACCATGCCAAGGAAAAATACTAAAATTTATTAAAAAATATGACACACTAGATAAAAGAATCTATATCAAGATGATATTTTTTTTCCCATTTCAGATAAATATTTAATATGAAATTTTTTGATTAACATAAATAGGTTTTGAAGGGTTCCTAAAACCCTATACAAAAGAGAGTAGTGGTAGAAAAGATAAAGCAATAGGCTGCCCAAACAAAACACCAAAAAAAGTTTATTACAAAGACATCAACACACCATCAACAAGAAACAATAGCACACATCGAAGCAAAAACCAACAAAAAGAATAGAATAAATGGCCATTAGAGAAGTTCCTTGAGCATTCTAGCCACTTCCAGGTCCTTGGAAATCATCTATTCATGCATTTCCATGACATCCTCCACATCCTTCAGGAAGCACTGATTTACCTTTCTTAGTTTTCCTCTAGGTGTGCTCACTCAGGCCCATACCAACATCCATGGTTTGTAACTCCTTGTCAGCATTCTCCCCTAATTCCTTGTTTGTCATCTCATTGAACAAAGATCTACCAGCCTAATCCTTTGCCTTCTTGTTGAGTAACACAAGCCCTTCGACCGAGGAATCCAATTTCTCCCTACTGAGATTGATGATCATGTCCATGCCCTTGTGAAGTTGTCGATAGTTATTTTCCAACAAAGGCAATCTCGGGCCATAATCTCTCTTCAAATTGGAGAACTCATCCACCACTGAACCTACATTGGAATTCATCGACTTGGCCAAACCGAAAATGGAATCTTTTTCATTAAGACTATGAAGCGTGGAAATATTTCACTGGGAAATAGTATCATGCTTGTTATGGAGGTCCTAAACCTCTTGAATAAGCCACATCAACAAATTGAACGAAATGTATACCCCATTCTTAACGAGACCCGAGGCTTGCAAAAATTCCATAGCACCCCAATATAAACCTCTCCCCTGATGGGAGCTTACAGGGGGATCATCATCCTGAAAGACCATGGGGATTGATTTTGGACTTACCTTTGTCTTTGGAGGTTGACACATGAATAGAATCGTCCACATCAACCACACTATTCACCTTTCCAGCAGCATGGGTTCCTCCTTCAACACCACAACCCAGATTCACGTTCTCCAAATTCACCACCTCACCAACCTGATTACCTCAAGGACCTCTAGGAGCTTATCTTTCACACCCTTAGATCCTTCCAACCCCTGAGACTTAGCCTTCTTACCATTGCAAAACCCTTCATCAACAACCTCATCACAATCCTCCTTAATTGTGTGTTTAACACGTGGGAGGGAGGGTTTAGCCTTACTGGCCAAGGGTTTCTTCCCACTAGTTCAGGGAGTATAATGAAGGTTAGTATTATACCCATCTGACCACACCTCAGACTCTATCTCAATTTTAGTCCCCTCACTCTCAACCACCTCCTCAACCAGACAATTCCTACTCCTCTTCTTCATCTTTTTTGATTCAGGGGGATGAGGAGCTTCACCAATACAGTTAGGCTTAATGTAATCAACTATAAGCAACATTAAGCCCTCATGTAAATAAGGGTTTCTAGGATTCTTTCTGAAATTCATAATCCCCTCTTCCAATGAAACTAATAGGTAGAAGGGGAAGGAAATGAGCTTACCATGTCGAAAATGGTTCAACATCACAAAGTGGTGACCATATAGGGTCGTGTACTTGTCATCTAGGGTGAAATATCGCATCAGCACCATGGCCACATCCCACCAGATAGGTTTAATCTTGGACCTATCATAACCGCCATAGTCTAGTCACACCATTTTGGCTCTCTTTATTCCAAAGAAAATTCAACCTGTCCAAACTCGACAAATTCTTATCCCTGTAGAGCTTTCTTCCCTCAGTCAACATCCCAATGACCTCAGCAATGAAATCTTCACTAATGGTGATATCCCAATTAAGCATGCTCGGAACCCTACCGTGCCAGGCCTCAACAAAGTCTTTGGAAACATTAGATTTAAATCCATGTAGCCTTTCCATAAATGGAGTAACCCCACCCTTGTGCAGGATATCCCACACACCAACATTGGCTTCAAATTATCACATGAAAGTGGCTCTGTTCTGCACCTTTCCCCACCCATCATCGAACACTTCACAGACACAAGGAAAAACAACAAGCAAATTTGAATAAACATAAAGGAAAGAGGAGAAAAAACACCCAGAAATCATGTGTGCTTGCCAAGAGCAGTACTGGGGGCAATAGTGGTGAGGATTCTCTTGCAATTATAGATAGAATTCCCACAAATTTCAATGATCATCACAAGCTCGAAGTGTCTAATCAACTAGGGATATATCCATGATAACCATGCAAGCGTTTAGCCGAGGAGACAACTTCCACCCATGAGCTAAGATTTGTCATTATTGATCAAGTTAATTAAACCAAAGGGTGGGATATCATTAGCCTCCCATTGCCTCGTTGATGTCACTCCATGATTCACCACCCAGTCAGCCACCTGATTTGCCTCACGAAAGGCATGGGATATATAGACTTCATTGAAACGTTGCAAAATAGCAAGGGCATCCAAAATAAAATTTCCAATAGTCGATGAAGGGGGTGATCCCTACCTAAGGAAATTAATAATGTTAAGGGAATCCCCTTCTATTCATAACTTCAAGATCCCCTTGTCCCTAGCCATCTGTATTCCATGGTAAGCTACTAATATGAAAGTTGACGTTGAATGGAAATAACTTTTTTTGATACATGCACATTTTAATATTTATATAAAAATATATATTTATCAAAATTGCAAAAAAATATATCCATACACTAAACTTTCAAGTTATAAATACACACATAAAACTTGAAAGAAACAAAAATAAAATGTACTATAAAAAGTTTGACATCTCATGTAACTTTTTTTTTAGCATTTTTATCAGCAACTAAATTATAGTGTTAATTAATTAAAAACTAGTTTAAAACAATTTTTTTTTAAATACAAACATAAAATATACTAAAAAATACATATTTTTACTAGATTACATCATTTCAAAATTTAAAACATATATGCCACTTTTTAGTGATTCAAGTTTAAAAGTTGGATCGGTGTTGACCATTTCCTTTATAAAATGTGACATAGTTTTGTACTTTTACCCTTGAGTGATCATGAATATCCAATTCACACCCCTCTACTATGGTTTATAAATCCGCAAACCATTTCCTATTTTCACAAAATGAAAATAAGATGCCCGAAAATGATAAAACCTAATACACTATCCTTTTCTTATTCAAGCTCTTAATATTTATTTTTATATAATCAACTTGGGTCCTTCATTTAAATCTCAATTATTATCATTGAAGACTATCACTACTATGGAGGTAAGGGATTGAAGTTCTTAGAGTACATTTGAGATTATGGGAGAAGAGTGCATGCCTATAGTGGAGTGGCTACCACCATTTTGTTGCTACCATGAATTGTGTAATGAATTTTCCTTGCAATTAACAGTTCAATAAAATAATTATAACCATTAAAATCATCTTGTATTTTCAAATAAAATTCAAGTATGTAAAATTCCAAGTTAAGATAATATTCCAATTTAATTATTGCATTATCTTTTAGTCATAAATGAGTGCTAGGGTTTGATTAAGAGATGTTGCATTGAACATTGCCACATATAGGTAGTGTTTAGTTTATACTTTACATTATCCTTTAATTTACCTTGACTCAGCCAAGTCTAACATGAGACTTCACCTCTTATACAAAACTATGAATTATATTATTTTAGCTAACAAGTCAAATAAAAAACAAGGTTTTGATCAATACCAACTCATAAACTAGGGAGGAAAAATTCAACAAAGTCTAAAGACTATCAAAGGAAACAAACGATAGTAAAGATTGGCATAATCATTGAATCTTATAATTGACTTAGAAGAATAATTCAACAATGAGGGACTTAATGATTATTTGGTGTAACCAACACTCTCATGCATTGGAATCTCACATTTTATCCATGGCACTCTAAAATCATGACTTCATTCTCTCTCATCACGCTATCCTTCTAATAAAGGATGAAGTACCTCGTAAAACTTGACAATGAAGTAGTTAATCATTATTAGTGCTATAAACGAATAAGACTAAAACATACATTTAATGATATGGTATTAGTAACCATTAATCCATTAATTTTAGTATGTACAAAATTCAAATGTTAATACACAATCAAATTAATATTGCATTTATTCCTAATTAGAACATTTAAACAATAATCATAATTTATTTTATTTTATTAAAATATAAGAAACACTTGCATTTAATTCCTTGCAATTTTAGTGATAAGTCTTACTATACATAACCTACAATTATTGTATAACACTTTCTTTAAATCTCATCCCCTTCATATTATTTTATATTTTAGTGATACGCCTTATTATGCATAACCTACAATTATTATATCACACTTTCTTTAAATACCATCCCCTTCATATTATTTTTTTATTTTAAATCTTTATATAAATGTTTTTCTTTAGATTAATTGGAAGAGTCATTATCCATTTGTCTCTTTACAGAACAAATTCAAATTTCTAAACATAATAATAATTTAATAAAAACGCAAATCCTATGAATAAACTCATCCAATAGAAAGTTGATCCTTGTTGACCATTTTGCAATAACATTATGACATTGTCTTATTGCAAAAGTTGAAGGCTCTTCAGTAGGCTTATTCTTTGCAAAGATAAAAAGTTGATGGTACGTGCATGTTTATCATCATGTTGGTGGACTTTTACAGATAATGAGGGCCCGGGAGCATGTGCCCATTAAAACGCTGTCCATTCAGCAGAACAAAATCATCTAAAAAACTTTTACTTTTAACATATCCAACAGTCTTGAAGATATGATAAACGATGTGTACTATTGTCTACGTCATATATTCCTTACGCTCATTCGTCAACATATCGTAATATGACCATTTTTATTATGTTTTTGGGTCATTTCAATGGATGTGTGGTCGATCTTATAGCTGTAGATTTGACTTATAGTTTTAAATTTTAAATTTATTTAGTTAATTTCTATTTATTTTACAATTTATTTTGAATTGATGACATATATTTGTATGATTCAATGTTATGTGTTTGTATTTAAAGACATGCATTTGCATCGTTTTCATTTTTTTTATTCTCTCCCATCTATTCATTTTAGAAATATTATAAGGAATACAAGAACTAGAAGAATAGTTAGTTTGATATTTAAAAGTGAATCAAGTGTGCATACTCATTCTAATATGTCTATTTTCTATTTACCACTCTTTCAAGTGCATTTCTAAGGATTGATTTAGGAGAAAGTGTCCCCTTATGACATATTGACAATCCTCAAAGTGTATTTAATACCTTAGTCTAGATAGTAAGATGATTCTATAGACACAAAGATTAGATCCATGTGATAGTAGGATGAATCTATAGACACAAAAATTCCTAAGGTGTAATCTCAACCCCAAAAAAATACATATGTTCAACACAAAATTAGAGGCATTACATAGATAGAGGTAGTAGTTATGTGTGAGAGACAATTCGTATTTAATACAATATCAAATATCATCCAATCTTTAGTCATAAAGCTAGTGGTTTATAATTTTCATAGTTACTTTCCTAAAATAACATTTAGTTCACAATCATAGTAGCCATCAATTTTAAAATATGGATTAGTTTATGCTTACTGCACATTCATTTTATTTGATTAGCCTATAGATTAAATGGAGAATAATTTTAATTTTATTTAATTTTTGGTGAATATGTGTCTAAAGTGAAGTGACTAAACCCTATAGTTGATTAAGAATTATCTCTATAGACTTTTTATAACTCTTACTTCATGAACAAATTTGATGGGTTGTTATATCATAAAAGGAACCAATTTACATGTTATAGCTATTATGTTTCTCTTGTTTTTTCGAAAATACATAAATTTACATACAACAAAAATTAAAAGAAATTTTCAAGAGTATAGAAATATGAAATTATAACTCTAATTTTTTTAATATTGTATGTAGAAAATGATAAAAAGCACAAAAAAATTACAAACTTCAAAATCCAATTTTTTTTTAATTTATATTAAGATATTATTTTAAGTAATGTGTTCCACTCATATTTTTTAGAATTATAAATGCATGTAATTATACTATTTGACATGCAGTTTTGTTGATAATTCATTATTGAGAGATGAGCTTTCCTTTAGTGTACCATGCATGCTAAGCTTCAATGTTAACATTATTTTCACAAACATATTCCACCCCATTATGTAGCTACTAATGTAAACTTTTAAACTATATTCTTATCATGCTTCATATCCTCTCTCTTCCTATAAAAATCTTTTGGAATGAAGCGTATTTTTGTACCAAGACAGACAAAATCCCAAGTTTATTGATATTTTCTACCTTTTCATGCAATTTGTTAAGAATGTCTTTCCAATATATATTATTTATTAATAAATAAACGTTTGAATGCTTAATTTTTGTATTTCATCTGATTAGTCAATTAAAATAAAAGTATTTATCCCATATATTATGCAAAAATGGTATAGTTTTAGGTAGTTGAGTGATACATATTTTGGTGCATAGGCCAAAGAGTCATCTAGAGAAAATTGTATTCAGTGTTGGTTCTAAACTAGAGGAATGTCCCTTGAAGTGGAACCATAAACAATACTAGAAATAAATTCTCTAGCTCATATTCTCTAATTGTTCTCTTATTTGATATTAGTGGCTATGTTCTATTTTTGCACAATTTCCATTTACATAATTTATATGTTTATTAAAATTGGTATGAGAAAAATTTATTGGGATTTATGCCCATTTTATAACTACTTTTCAAAATAATGGTCATATCATAAATTATTCTTAGTGATATGATATTTTTTCATGACACGATGCACATAAACTCCTATAACAAGTTAATGGCTTTAGGATTGGATAAAATTACTATCCAATTAATTGAGTGAAGCAATTGGATTAAAAATCAACTCAAAAATGTATTGTGAGTACACTAGGAACCGTCAAGTAGAGAGAATTTAAGCAATTTTTCCAACAAAAAGGATAAAAAATTATACTTATATAGTGAGATATCATTCAAAGATATACCCTAATAAGAATTTTTATGGTACAAATAGACTGATGCTCAATTAGAAAAACTTTATGGCTAGTGAGGTTTTCCTTGAAAACCTTATGCGGCCACAATATTTGTTGGAATTTTATTTGTCATTGAGGATATTGTTGGAGACTTGAATTGGTAACATGAGCATGATGTATAGTGTGAAGAGACTATTGAGTAGGGAGAATGATGAAGGTTGATGAGCATGAAACTATATGGTGTTGTCATTGATGGCAACCCATGACAAAGATACAAAAGTGTTGGCCCAAAGAAGACCAAATAGTTTGATAATTGCTTGTGTCCCAGAGTGTAGTTTAAGTGTTCAATGAATGAGTTTTGAGGTTCATGTTGCTCCACTATAAAGAATATAGTTATGTATTTTTAAGATAATTTTGGTACATATTGGAAGAGTCTAAATCTAAAGTTTCATGGCTTGATGTTTTCCATAGTCAAAAATAGTGTTGACAAAGTATCAACTCTAGAAATGGTAGAGTTGCAATGACAAAGTGTATGTTGGAATGCTTTTCATTCCACCGTAGATGAATATTTTGTTAAGTGAATTTGAGAAAGTGTTTGCATATGTCAATAGTGTGTATGCTCCAAGTGGCAAGTGTTTTGGTGGTTTATGAGTCGAGTTGTGAGTGAATAGTTGGTTCATTATGATATTACTTCACAAGTTTTTCTATTTGGTGCCGACCTAAGTATTTTGGGGTTGTGAATGGAGTAGTATTATAGGTGTGATCACGGGTCATTCTAACCTATTTTAATTTTTTTACATTTTTTGGTTCTTTTTACAAGGCATGTGTGTTGGTATTTTTAGTCGATAGGTTATGTGGTGAACAGTACATTTGATTAGGATGACCTAATTGGTGTTTTGGATTGTTATGGTATATTTACAAGGTTGATTTATTGTTCAAGTGTGGTGAATGGTGTGTAGTGTGTGTGTGTGTGTGCGAGATTTGGTGCAAAGAAGTGTGAATTATAGTTGTGGTGAAGTATGAAGTGTGTTAAATCAATTTTTTGAGTCTAATTGGAATTGTCTTCAGCATGTTGTGGATGCATTGTAATTAATTCAATCTCTGGTAGTGAGCCACCCTCTTTTCTATCCTGGTAGTGAGGCATTTCTTCTATTCTCTAGACAACTTGAGCCCTCTAGATAATGAGTCCACCTGGAAGTGAACCATTCTATAATATCTTGTAACTAGTTGTAATATATTGTGAGCTAATCCTCACCATGGTTTTTCCCTTTTTGGGTTTTCCATGTAAATCTAGTGTTTTTGTGTCTATTGATGTGATGCATTCAACAAATGTTTAAAGTTGATGAAGTTAATGAGTTTTAGTGAATACTGATTCACCCCCCTTAGAATTTTGGGTGTTCAATAATTGGTATCAGAGCTTGTTTCCTTCAATTGGCTTAATCAGTGAGGTAGACCTTGGAGGTTGGGAAAATGGCTACAAGGAAGTATCCTATCCATATGAAAGAGATTATCCCTTAAGGGTTTACTAAAGAGGATTGTGAAGTTGATATGGAAGGAGAACTCAAATCAGCTCTTGATGATTTGGATAAAGCAAAAGTTGGGAATATAGATCTGAAAAGGGATCTTAATGATGGAGATGAGTGTATTAAGATGTTGAGATAAAAAACCAAGAAAGCTATACAAATAATCAAGGAAACAAATGAGAAACTCAAGCAATCAAATGAGACTATCACTAGTTTGGAAGTGCAAGTTGAAGAAGTAAAAAGATTTGAAGAGTACCTGAATGCCAAATTGAAAGACAAATTTGAAGAATGTTCAAAGCTTGAACAAGAGATTGTAACTTTGAGATCAAATATTGAGAAAGAAATGAATCAAGCAGACAAATCCAAGAGGAGCTCCACATTGCTTGATGAGATGATTGAAATAAGAAGGATTACAAGGACAAAGAAGGATTAGGGTTTGAGAAAGGATAAATTTCAAAGGTAAATCAAACTCCAAACAATGTTGAAAAGAAGAATGATAGGAAGAGCAATGTCAAACAGATCTAGAACCATAAGAAAGGATTCAAACGGCCTCCTATTAAACAACCAGCTACACAAAGGTATTCCTATTTTAATGGTTAATGTTATTCATGCAATAAGTTTGGACACAAAATTGTAGAGTTTAGAAGCAAAATGAATCAAAATATTCAATCATTTCTCAATCAATTTTTACATGCAATAGATTTGATCATAAAGCTAGTGAATGTAAAAGTCAGTTGAAGGATGGCTACAATAATGGAATGATGTTCCAATATTTCAATGACAACTATTATACATGCAATGGATTTTGGAATAAGAGTTTTGAATGCACATTTAGAATATATAGAAGTAAACTTCTTCAAAAAGGTGTCATATGTCATGTTCAATTGAAAAAAATTAGGACACATTGCTAAGTTTTGCAGAAGTAAGAATCTGAAAGCCTCTATTTCACACAAGAAGAAGAATGATCTGGTAAAGAAGATTGATCCCATTTAAATAAAGAGGGAAATGAATAAGATATGGAAGAAGAAAGATGAGAATAAAGTGAACAATGAGTTTGTACAAGCTCCTAGTGTATATGTTTCCTCTGGAAACTAGATGAAGAGCTTTGGCTCAAGAAGAGTTTTAACTGAAAATCCTTAAACCCTTGCCAAATATGTGGTGTTAATTCCTTCAACACACTTGTACATATGTAGATTGACATGGTTGATATATTGATGGTCTTTTCGGTATGAAATTTCATGCTATGGAGATCTATAGAGTGATTGAAGGCACGACTGCTTCAACATAGTGAGGGTTTGCCAAAATTTTGACCTAACTTTATTCATTGCAATCAATGCATTTTAGGTCATCCAAAAAGTGCTTATATGTGATTTTTCATATGATTAAGTCATTTTCAATCAATTATTTGAATAGTGAAGTGTATAATCAATACATTTTAGGTCATCCAAAAAGTGCTTATATGTGATTTCACATATGATTAAGTCATTTTCAATTGAGCAATTGAAGAGTGAAGATCATAGCAAAGGAGATTTGAAGCATTTGGTGTTGAAACATGGAAAATGGTGGCCTCCCTCTAGGGCTTCTAGGGTTTTGGACCTAAAAGGAGAGAGGTCAGTTTTCTTCTTGGGTGTTTCACTCAAGAACAAACCCTTGATATTTCAATGCAAAGGAGATTGAAATATGGAAAAGGGAATGCTCAAAGGGATTAAATGATGCCAAATGAAGGGTTCACCACCAAGTGTAAACTTGGAAAAGAAGATGTTTGAAAATATAGTGTAGTATGAAAAATGACCTAGAAAGATAAGTAAATTGTAGTAAAAGGCTATGAAACTGAAAGTGTGCACCTGGGAAACTGAAGAAGGTAGAATGGAGATCTAGATCACTGAAAAATCTATTGTTTGTGCTGATTGGGACTCATTCTCCAAGCTAGGTAAATTCATCTAGTTTTCGAGAAAATGTACAAGAACAGGTTTTAGCCAAAAGGGTATCCAAATCTACAAAAAACCTGCTTAGGCCTGTACAATAGGACTCATTCACCAATAGTGGTGAATCAGTCCACTTCTACTTGTCTAGAAATTCTAAAGTGGATTTTGTGCCTCTCGATCTGCTCTGCTCTTCCTAACTGGTTTTTGGATCCAAATCTACATGATAGCACCTATAGGTCTTCTCCAAGCTTCTCCAAGGTTGAATGGCAACTTTGACAATTTTGAAGACTTGATAACTTTTCTCCAAATTTTCCCCTTGACAAATCTACAACCTAGACCTGCAAATCACACTCAAGAAGAGGGAAAAATGGTTGTGGGGTTAGAGAATAGGGGTTTTCCTTGGTCAAACCCCTTGTTGGTAATTAAACCTTGAAATGAAAGAAAATGTAAAGGGGGAATGATGAATGAACAAAAGGTAGTGTTACAACTAACCAAACCCTAGCAATAAAGTTCTACAATTATGCTTGAAATGGTTGCAATGGATGTGGTTCTTGACTCTTGCTTGAAGGAGATAGATCTTAAATGCAATGCTTTCTTAGATCATGAACTATACATCACAATTGTTAGCACAATAACAAACATGAAGAACGTGATCTTTGACATGATGATTGATGCTAGAAGAATGCTAGAAGAATGCTTGATAATATATCCTTGAAAGCCTTGAATTATCTTGCTCTAATGCTCTTGTGAACTCAATTTTCTATAAGGATTCTCTCACAAAAGTATTAGGTGAAAACAAGTGAAATAAACTTGTATTGATACTCAATTATGCAAGAATTCCCGAAATTACAATGGTACAAGCTAACATTGGATCTTGGAGAATAAAATATTGCCAAAGATTTAAATTAAATTTGATTTTGAGTTAAATGGGACTCATTCACCACCGTGGGTGAATGGGTGCCACGTAAGGGGACTCATTCACCCATAATGTAAAATGAGTCCCACCTTAGGAATTTGAGATGGGTTTTTAGGATTTTGATGTTTTAAATGCTTTTTGTCAGGATTATCCTAAAAAATACACATAAATAAGGCTTGTGGATGCAAAATGGGGCCAATTAAAGCATAAGAAAGCCCAATTATTAAAGACAATCCTAGAGGAATGTGAAATTTTGTTACAACACTTTACAACACCAAATAAGGAAAGGTTAATGTAAATTATAATTGAAATTATGTTTATTATGCTTAATTAATTGATAAAACCTTAGAAAAGTGTGAAAGTGTGTTTCAAAACTTTACAACACCTTTACAAGGTACCATTAAAATACATTAGTTCACAAGGGCCCAAGACCTAGTCTGAATGTGGTATCCACATTACAACACTAAATCAAGGCAACATTAAGCCAAAATCTGCAAGGAGGACCCAAACAGTGCTTAAAAGCCAAAGGACCCTTTTTTTGACACTACATTTAGCCCCCACTTTAGTGATAGGATGAACCTGCTTCAAACTCACACTAAAGTAGACAAACACACACCAAGAGGGGTTCCAATGTACCAATGCTAGAAAAATGAAATGACAATGATCAAGAGGGATGATCAAGACCCTAGGATCAAGATCCCATGGAAAACCAACATAAGTGCAAAGGAACGCACATGGAAATGATATAAAGAACAACAAAAAGGCCAATCATACACAACCAAAGATTAAAAGAAAAGAAATAAAAGAGAAAGTTGGATCAAGCTTCAACCATTTGTCCATCACGATGTGGATCAGATCTAGGTTGTTTGTCTAAAAATTGCATACTCACTTTAAGGTGATGAAACTCATAGTTGTCCACTAGGTGAGAAGTTCTAAAAGGTGAGAAACATACACTCATGGCTTGTATGTACTCACACACACATGCAAGTGGCTATGGAGAAAGTCATGCCTCGAATTGGGCTTCTCGCTCAACCATACCAAAGTTATACCTACTGATAACTTTAATAAGGCATCGCACAAAATGACTTTCGAGCTTCATGAGACAAGCAAAACTTTGTATGCTTAGAGATCATGAACAAACATGATGGATCTACAGGCATGAAAATTATGTTATGCAAGGAGGCCATATAAAAAAAATGCAAAATGTAGAAATAGGAAATGTTCAAAGGAGTCTTTCTTAGTTCATGCGAGATCTTTAACTTAGGGAACATTGTGCCTAATATATCCAAGAGAGGACCAATCAAATAATAGAAAATTTGCAACTTAGGGGATGCAGTGTGTCACATCAAGCCACTAAGAGGAATGTAATATGCTAAGAGAGAGTACACTCATGAAGGAAATTACACCCAATGTCATCCAAAAAGCAAAAAACACATTGTATGGAACAAGAAGGCCACACTAAGAACCATGAAAAAGGAAAAATGCAAAAGAATAATGCCAATGTATGGCCCCACTTTAAAGAAATTACTAAACAACCTACTATGAGCAATTACTTTAAAGTAGAAAATAAAAAATACAAACAAGAAGAAAGACATGAGAGCCAACATGGAAATCCCTATGCCAAGTCATATGTTTCAGCATAAGGCTACATCATGCAAGAGAAAAAGAAAAGAGAGGGGTTGCCCCAAAAATGCAAACACCAAACACATAAGGGATCTATGGATTTGGGGTCAGTATGTTCTTTGCTGCAATTTTTTTAAGGAGCTTAGAACTATCATCATCCCCAAATACACATAGAATTGGAAGAATGACACAAAGAGAGTTAAAAAAAATGAAAACCTTTTGGGTCAAAATTGAAGAGACAAAGGGTGTCTCGATGCCTTGCATCATCCCTAGAAGGAAAACAAAAGAAAAAGATGAAGATGAAAAGTAAAAGGAAAAAGAAAAAGAAAGCCTTTTGGGTCAGCATGAAAGAGACATGAATGTCTCGATGCCTTGTGTCATCCCCAGAAGGAAAATAAAATAAAAATATAAAGATGAAGTGAAAAAGGCAAAAGAAAAAGAAAGCCTTTTGGGTCAACATGAAGGAGACATGAATGTATCGATGCCTTGCATCATCCTCAAAAGGAAAACACAAGAAAAATATAAATATGAAAAGCAAAAGCGATGCACAACATAGAGAAGAATGAATGTACAGATAGAGGATTCCACAAAGAGAGAGAAAACTTAATGTAATGGGGGATCACATCACGCACATGCAATCACACAAAATAAAATAAAAAAGAAATGATGCAAAAGACTAGTAAGGAAAATGCAAGTCAACCTATGAGCAAGTCATTTGCCTCCCAATCATGCTCATTATATACTGAAGGCGTGGAAACTAGCCAGAGGGACAAGGGAAAGTGTCAAACTAGGAGAAGCACTAGGTTCAATACTCTTTATAGAAGATTTTTCATTTAAGCTCATGGAAGAGGAAAATAATATATTCAGTTCATTATGCACCTCTTCATCAATTTTGGCATCCTCATAATCATCATCTAAGTTGATGACAATAGGAGGTCAAAGGATAATGTCCATTGAAGAGTTCAACTCTTGTTGTGGAGGATGCATTGGATTTTCTTGCTTCAACTAGGGAGGAGAGTCATCGTACATTGCTTCAATCAAGTTTGGATCTTGATTTTCACTGTTTAATTCATCATGTAACTTGCGAGCAAGGGTATGACATCTATGTCTATGGTCCCTAGCACCTCTATTTTTTTAAGTTTTGTTTTCAAGCTACATCAGAGTGGGTTGATCAACCATAGGTTTCTTTTCTTCCCTAAGGGGAGGAACAAAAGGAACCATGAGAGGTTTTTCAACCACTTTATCTTTGACTTTGTAAAATCATTTTACTCTTGGAGGTGTGGTAGGGTTGGTTTTATTGTTCCTTGGTCGCTTGTAAGAGGAAGGTAAGGTTTCTATTTTAGGCTGGTCTTGATTGTTTTGGTCTTGTTTAGGTTCAATCATAGTTTCATCATTGATGGCAGGCTCAGAGGTGGATGGGGACATGTTGCGGATAGATAATTCTATTATCTTCTTTGCCTTAAACTTTCGATAAGACAAGAAAAAAAAGTCTTCTCTTGGCTTTATAGGTTCCATGGGCTTAAGCCAAAAGGAATCTAGGGAAAATTTTCCTTTAGATGCAAAGGGGTTAAAGCCACTATGGTGAACAATGAATATCTCATTTTCAAAGAGAAACTTTAAGCATTTGTGCACAACCGAAGGGACGATTTTCATGGAGAGAAGCCATGGGTGGCCTAGCTTCACATGAAATTGGTCCAACTGCGGGATGATGGAGAATGTAACATCTAATTTTTTTGGTCCTATTTGTAATGGTAGGGTGATTGATCCAATCGTAGGGCACACAAAACCATTGTGTTTCTTGATCCATGCTTTCGATTTATCATATTCATCTTTATAAAGCTCATGCAAGAGTAGGAATTCTTCGTTGATCACATTCTCTCCACAGTTGGGATCTATTAATATCCCATTAGTGGGCTTGTCATAGATACGGTCATCTATGTACAGAGGACCATCAAGAAAATATTTAAGTATATCCTTAGGGGAGAGCAATATCAAGAGGACTCTTAGTTCGGCCCTTGTGAGGGATGGTGTCTATCACCCCTATCAGTTCATCTATAGGATTGGCATTGATAGCATTAGTTAGAATAGAAGTAGTATTTTCATCATTTGTATCAACATTCATCACATCATTCTTTGGAGTGTCGCTAGCTTTGACAAATGAAATAGTATGTTTTGGCATAGGATTGGTAAAAATTTACAAGTTTTGGTTCGGAGGGGTAACATACTTAGTGCCTTGATCACTAGTACTCACAATGGATAGATGGATGAAATCAGTGAGGTCTTGCACAAGATATTTAAGATGCTTGCAATGTTCTGTGTCATGTCCATTTTTTTGATGATAGTGGCAATAAGTATTTGACTTAAAGTTCAGAGGTAAAGGCTTATTAGGGTCAAATGTTTTGATGAGAGGTAAGGTAATAATTTGTTGGTTTAGAAGTTGGGACATGGTAATATGAAGGGTGTTAAGTAAGGGAGTGAATTGTCTCCTTGGATCTCTATAGCTAAAGGGCACTATGGCTTTGACAACAATTACTTGGTTATTGACATTTTGAGTTGGTTGTTGAGAGGGGTTGAATTGAAGGAACCCTTTATTTGGTTTTCTAAAAGGTTGGGAATTATTTTGGTGCACATGCTTGGATCTCTCGATTTGGCTAGAGGTGGAATTTGTATCTCGATTACAAATTGAATTTTGGTAATCGTGGAGAATAGTGCACAATCCACGAAGGATGGGAATTTCGTCATGGTTAACTTGTCTTGGATTTTTTTTGCAAGTTTTCTATGAACATATTTTGAAGGTGTGGATTAAGGATCTCGACATCAACTTGGGAATAAAGTGATTGATATTGTGAGATAAATCTAGTTATCTTTTCATCCTCCTTTTGCTTACATCTCATCAAATCAGCCAAGGTCATTTTGGGAGTCATTTGCACTTGGAAATGGTTTATAAATGCATCAACAAGTTCATCAAATGAAAAAATCGAGTTATTCGGTAAAGAAGAGAACCACTCCAAGGAGGTGTCTTTTAAGGTCCTAGGAAAGAGCTTTGCCAAAAGTTTATAATAAAGGACAAAGTCACTACATAGGGTAGTGTAGGAAATAACATGGTTAGAAGGATCTCCCTTCCCTCCATATTTCTCAAATCTAGGCACCTCTACACCTTGTGGAATCGGTGTTCGTAATATCTCCAAGGATAATGGACTGCTTTTAACATAATATGTGGGTGGGCCATTTTGATTTTGGTTTATGGTAGAAACTTGCTTTTGAAGGGATGGCATGGTTTGGAAAAGTTGATGTATGAGAGGGTCATTTCTTGTGTTATGAAATGGAAGTGAAAGTGGTGATGGAGTGTATGTGTTTGTGGGATAAGTGAATGAAATTCTTATAGGTGGTAAGGTGGTAGGATCTATAACATGTGATGCCACATAGGAACTAGGGATGCTAGCTAGAATACCCAGGGAAGGAATCACATTACTAACATGTTCCATTGGTATGACTTGAGGAGGGGTGTAGGTAGGGATTGAGGGTATTGTTGTGGGAGGAGGAATTTGAGTTCCTCCTTGTCTTGAAGAATTTATTATGGGAAAAGGACAACAAGTGGCTGAGGGAAGATTCTTGCCATATATTCTTTAAAAGTTCAAGGCCATCTTCACTTTCAAGTATGCAGCGAGTGTTTTCAATTGTAGGAATTACAGTAGTTGAAATGTTTTCAAGGATAATTTGATGTTGTAAGTTCAATAGGTCCTCATGAATTTGGGTTAGATTTTCTTGCAAAATTCTATCATCCTTTGGTTCAACTTGCATGCTACTTGAAGGCAAAGAGTTACTAAGAGTGTTGTCCATGCCTAGCATACTAGTGTCATTACTAGGAGTGGAAGCTCTAAATAAAACAAGATCCACAATAATTATTCTATCATGGGATGACATGAGTCTCAAAATTCTTCTAACTATGGTATTAGCCATAGGACACCAAACACTCATGCAAAGGCTACTAAATGCAAGGTGAGTGCAAATGTAATGTAAACTAATAAGAATGAAATGCTTATAACTGAAATTCTAGAAAGTAAAAATAAAATGTAGATGCATGAAATAGAAACTTAGAAAATGAATTTTAAATGGTATAAAATGTAGTGCAAAATATGCAAAGGCACTGATTCACCCAAGGTGGCGAATGAGTCTAGGTACTACTTTTTTTGAAAATTTTCAAAAAAATTTAACTGAATTTTATGATTTTTATGTTTTATGATGCAAATGTATAATTTTACTAATTTTCAATGAAATTAAGTGCAATAATGCAAGCTAAATGATATTTTCACTAATGTAAAAATTGAAACCCTAGAATGCAAACTAACCAAAGCAATGTCTAATGCAATGTTAATGCAAGCTAAATCTAGGATGTAAATGCACTCCAAATCAAAATTATGATGCTATAAATACAAGTTCACCAAAATGAAACATGAAAAATGGTGACCTCCCTCTAGGGCTTCTAGGATTTTGAACCTAAAAGGAGAGAGGTCAATTTTCTTCTTGGGTGTTTCTCTCAAGAACAAACCCTTGATATTTCAATGCAAACGAGATTAAAATCTAGAAAAGGGAATGCTCAAAGGGATTGAATGATTTCAAATGAAGGGCTCACCACCAAGTGTAAACTTGGAAAAGAAGATATTTAAAAACATAGTGTAGTATGCAAGATGACCTAGAAAGATAATTAAAATGCAGTAAATGGCTATGATAATAAAAGTGTGCACCTTAGAAGCTGAACAAGGTAGAATGGAGATTTGGATCACTAAAAAATCTATTGTTTATGCTGACTAGGACTCATTTTCCAAGCTAGGAAAATTAGTCCAAGTTTTTGGAAAATGTGCAAGAACATGTTTCAACCAAAAGAGTATCCAAATCTACAAAAAATTTATTCAGGCATGTAGAGTGGGACTCTTTCTCCAATAGTGGTGAATCAGTCCACTTCTACTTTTCTAGAAATTCTAAAGTGGATTATGTGCCTCTCGATATGCTATGCTCTTCCTAACTGATTTCTAAATCCGAATATGCAAAATAGCACCTGTAAGCCTTCTCCAACCTTCTCCAAGGTTGAATGGCAACTTTGACAACTTTGAAGACTTGATAACTTTTCTCCTTGACAAATCTCCAACCTAGACCTGCAAATCACACTCAAGAAGAGGGAAAAATGGTTGTGGGGTTAGAGAATAGGGGTTTTCCTTGGTCAAACCCCTTGTTGGTAATTAAACTTTGAAACGAAAGAAAATGTAAAGGGAGAATGATGAATGAACAAAAGGTAATGTTGCAACTCACCAAACCCTAGCAATAAAGTGATGCAATTATGCTTGAAATGGCTTCAATGGATGTGGTTATTGACTCTTTCTTGAAGGAGATGGATCTTGAATGTAATGCTTTCTTAGATCATGAACTATACATCACAATTGTTAGCACAATAAAAAACATAAAGAATGTGATCTTTGACATGATCATTGATGCTTGAAGAATGCTCTTAAATGCTTGATAATCTACCCTTGAAAGCCTTGAATGCTCTTGCTCAAATTCTCTTGTGAACTCAATTTACTGTAAGGATGCTCTCACAAAAGTCTTAGGTGAAGATGAGTGAAAGAACTTTGTATTTATACTCAATTATGCAAGAATTCCTAAAATTACAACACTACAAGCCAACATTGGATCTTGGAGAATAAAATCCCGCCAAAGATTTAAATTAAATTTTATTTTGAGTTAAATGGGACTCATTTTCCCATAATGGCGAATGAGTCCTACTTTAGGAATTTGAGGTGGGTTTTTGGGATTTTGATGTTTTAAATGTTTTTTGTCAGGATTATCCTAAAAAATACACATAAATAAGGCTTGTGCATGTAAAATGGGGCCAACTAAAGCATAAGAAATCCCAATTATTAATGAAAAGCCTAGAGGAATGTGAAAGTGTGTTAAAACACTTTACATCACACCAAATAAGGCAAGGTTAATGTAAATTATGATTGAAATTATGTTCATTATGCTTAGTTAATTGATAAAACCCTAGAAAAGTATGAAAGTGTGTTACAACACTTTACAACAAGTTTACAAGGTACCATTAAAATACATTACTTCACAAGGGCCCAAGACCTAATGTGAATGTGTTATCCACATTACAACACTAAATCAAGGCAACATTAAGCCAAAATCCGCAAGGAGAACCCAAACAGTGCTTAAAAGCCAAAGGACCCTTTTTTTTTACACTACATTTAGCCCCCACTTTAGTGAGAGGATGAACCTGCTTCAAACTCGCACTAAAGAATGAGATGGTAATGAAGCTCACTAGTACAAAATTTTACAAAAGAGCCCTAACAATGAAGTACATTGATGATCTAGTGGTTAATTATGCATCAATGGTGATACGATATAAGATGTTTTATATAAATAGAGATAAATTTATGTCAGTTACTTCCATTCATACTAATCACTAGATGGTGAAGGAAGGTTTGGATATTGATCCATAGAACTCTTGTGACAATAGTTGATGGAGAACCTTCAAAAGACAAAGAATCTTGATACCACTTTTGGTATGGTCCTAATTGTTTGCTTATTGTTCTATTTTCTTAGAGAAGTTCTCTGTACAAAGAACATTGTGTGGTTGGACAATATTCCTATTGAAAATCAATTTTGATACCACTTTA
This sequence comes from Sequoiadendron giganteum, assembly GCA_007115665.2. Taxonomy (NCBI): domain Eukaryota; kingdom Viridiplantae; phylum Streptophyta; class Pinopsida; order Cupressales; family Cupressaceae; genus Sequoiadendron; species Sequoiadendron giganteum. Next base: position 230,175,800 of record CM021108.1, on the reverse strand, counting down.
GAAGGTTAAGAAACCTAGAAACCTACCATTATATGTTATGGGGTTTCTTTAACTCTTTTCAGGGAAAATTATCAGAAATAGAGAGAATCCTGAAAAAAGTATAGTTGAGAATTAAAAGAATGATATAACCTTCATGGTCAGTAGAGACAACTACATTATGGAGGCAGTTAAACCTAGAACTGTGTGGATCCTTGAGCTAGTATATGAGGCTACAAAAGAGGAGCTTACCAGTTTGGCAGATATAATTTTGAGAAAACCAAGAGATCCTACAGTAGATAGGTTTGGAACCTATGAAGAGAAATCCAATGAAGTGCACCTAAAATAAAAGGAAAAGGAGAAAATAAAAATGTGGAAAAGATGAAGGTGTTGGGAAAATGTGTCTCAACCTTGCAATTATATATAATTTATTATTAAGAGGATGTATATATATTTATATGTATATTTCCTAGCTACACCGATAGGTGTATACAATGGCAGCAAAGAGCACAATGTGAGTGTGTTAACTTTTTTAGGAAACTCCTATATGGTTGTCATACATTAAATAGTGATATATTGTAAATCTAGACCATTCGTTATTAGGTTTTAGATCTAATGGCAGATATTTTGTTGACCTGTCTTGCCCTAGAATGTAACCCTATTTTATGAGGGTGTTATATTATGGTTGCAGCAGAGAGATGGTGATGTATTATGAGAGTCTAATAGTGTTTGTGTTCTCTCTTGATCTCTATGTGGTGATACTCCTATGAGAATCTTTCTCTGCACGTATATTGTAATCTCTGTGATTTTTGAATAATATATTGGGTAGATTTTGGAGTGTGGGGTTTTTCTCCTGAAAGGGTTTTCTCCACATAAATCATTGTGTTGTGGTATGCATGATATTTTTGTTTATTTATGTTTAAGTTGTTGTAACTTTTAAAGATCTATAAATTTTTGCATTATTTTCCTCTCAAGATTAGTGTAGGAAGCTATTCTACTACCTTAGCTTCCTTACAAGTGGTATCAGAGCTTGATCACGGGTGATCCCACAATACTAGATTACAATTTTTGGGAAAACTAGACATTGAACTTATTTTTTTTAACTAAATCTACACTTTTGGGCTCCTATAGCAGCTAAACCATGAGAAATTTGATGATGCAAACTAGTGGTTTGTGAAGTTTTTTCTATAGATTCTAAATATATTTTTTTCAAAAATTTTGGAATCGTATTGCACTTTTTTTATCTCCTTCAAAAACTAGTTTTTATCAGTAAACAACATTTTTAAGGAGTGATTCTCACCATATACAACATAACTTTTTTTGTACGAAGAATAAAATTCAAATTTTTTCGAATTTAGATTTGTAACTATGATATCTAACTAGTTCATTTTGTTTCATAGTGTTTTATTAAATATTTTTTCCTTAATCGAGTTTCGAAGTCAAACAAAATACAATTTAGACATAGGCAGACTGTATACAACATAACTTTTTATGTATGTATCGAAATTCAATTTTATTTTTTTAATGGATAAAGGACATAAATACCCAGCTTGAACATATTTTTTTAATTTTTTTTTTATAATATTCTATATTTCCACATTTGCAGAACAAAGAGCTTGATTTTTGGTGAAAAACCTACATTCACAAGAAATACAAATTAAATATAATAATCAAATTAAATTAAATTAAAATTAATTTTTTTTGGAAGCTTATAATAAGGACTACATACTTACAAAAAATAAATTTTAAATGAATTCATTTGATCCCCCAAAAGGTAAATCAAAAGTGGTTTTTATCAGCATTTTGATAGGTGTAAAGGAGACTCCGTATAGGTATGGTTTAAAACTAGCAGGGTTCTATCCAAGGGGGCTTGGTCTAAGGTGGTTTGATCAAAGCCTCTTCAATTGGAATCCTTTAAATGAAACTTTTCAAGGCTTAAATCATTATATTTTCTAAAAATAGGTGATTTCAACAAAAATCAGGATCTCCCAAAAAGTGTAAACCACTATTATGGTAGCACCATCACCTTTGGTTTTAGTTGTGGGTTGTTGGGTTTTTTGAACTAATCTAGATTTGAGTAGGAGTTTGTGTAGAAGACACTTTGTGATCTTTTTGTAGGAATTTTTAGATGGAAATTTCATCAGGGAGAATAGAGGCATAAATTTTTTCTAGAAATAATTTTGAGATGTGGAAGCTAAACATATAGGATTTGTTGATAGATCGAGATCTGTGGGATGTTGCTTATGAGAATGTTTCAAGGCCTACAAATCCTACTCAAGCTACTCAATATGATGTTATGGACCATACAGCCAAGGGTCTAATTAGATTGTGCTTGGAAGAGTCTATTTTAATTATTGTCCATGAAGAGACCTCTACAGAGAAACTATGGAAGAAGCTTGGTGAGATGTATCAGGCCAAATATTTAGTGAATAATATTTTCTTGAGGAAGAAGTTGTATTCCTTGAGAATGGAAGAGGGTGGATGAATCAAAAACCACCTAGAAGCATTCAATATATTGGTGGATCAATTGGCATCAGTTGGTGTCAAAATAGATAAGGAGGATAAATTCCATATCTTGCTTTGTTCTTTGCCTGATTCATGGGATTCTCTTGTTATGGCTATCAGAGTACTTTTGTTATATTGAAGACTGAAGATGTGGTGGGTTATTTTCTCTTTGAAGAGATGAGGAGGAAAGTATACATCAATGCCAAGGAGGCCCTAAATGTTCATGGAAGACCTAAGGAAAAAGGCAAGAAGAATGAGAAGTGTGGGGTATGTGCAAGATCATCATGCAAAAAATAGCCCCTTAAGTGGCAAAAAAATCAAAAAAATTAGAGTTAGGCAACTTGACGTAAAAATATAAATAAGTTATCTATATTATTTCAAAAATATGTAAGAATAGAATCTATAGAAAATTTAATTTAGTTTCTAAACTACTAGGTTTATTTTCAAAAAAAAAAAATCTATTTGGTGAAAATTTGAAATTTCAATGCAGTAGTACTTAAATTTCAGGGAAAAATAAGAAGTAGGTGTCTGTCTAACCACCCTAACCACAATAAAATGATAATATTTTTTATAATATTTTAGATATAAGTAGAGGACTCATTTCCCGATGTGATGCATATTTTTTTGTAATTTTTTTTCAAGTAAATGATTAATTATGATTTTTTTATTACAACTTTTAAAAAATATAAAAAATCATATGTCTGACCACCTTATCTTGGTCAAAACTTCATGAAATTCAATTTTTTTTTTTCAATCCTATATTATGTGAAACATAGAATGTGACACATGTTTTGGATTCAAAAAATGTGATACCGTTTAAAAGCTATATATTTTTTTCAATCAGCCTATCAATCAGGACTTTATTCGTAATTCAAATAGAAAATGAATAATAATTATTTATTAAAATCAAAGTAAAGCATAATTTATATTGGTGGAAATCTGAGAATATCCTTTAAAAACCCTTTTCGTTTCATCAATTTTGGGTAAAAAAAAAATCGTCAGCCACATACCCATCATATCGCCACTTTTTGGTCCATCATGATCCTACACATACCCTGTGACAAATCCAAGTCTAAAGGAAGATCTAAATCTCCCGGAAAGTCCAAAATTATTTGCTAGAACTGTGGTAAGCCTAGACATGTTCATAAGGAATGCAAAGAAGAAAAGAAGAAGAAAAAGAAGAAATTTGATTTTGATTCCGTGTTTGAGAAGGAGGATGGTGACACATTCATTGCAACTTTGACAACTTGTGCACGTAATGATCCATGGTTAATTGACTCAGGTGCATCTTTCCATATGACCTTTAATAGAGATTGGTTTTCTCAATATGAAGAATTTGATGGAGGTAAGGTGTACTTAGGTGATGACTCTCATTTAGAAATTGTTGGCTATGGTAAAGTTAAAATCAAGTTTCTTGATGGTAGAATAAAAAGGATTACTAATGTGTTACATATTCCTAGAATAGCATAATTTTTTTATTATTTGTGAGCAAACTAATAGATGTGGGTGTGCAGGTAGTATTTTCTAATGCATGATGCAAGATGGTTAGATGTGCTATGGTGATTTCTAGAGGTGTCAGATATGGAAAATTGTATAAGCTTGATGCATGCACTATCGAGTGCATTAGTACTTCTATGAAAATAAAGTTTGTGGAAGAGGTGAGGGTTTCTTCTTTAGTAGATTGTCATGGCTTTTGGGTACCCAAGGATGCTCTTTCTTTTGAGAAAAATTTACATGTAGATAAAACAAAGTTATGGCACTAGAGACTTGGCCACATTGGAGAAAAGGGTCTAAGGACTTTCAAAAATAAAAACATTGTTGAAGGTTTGTCTGATTGTAATCTTCAATTTGATTTTTGTGAGAATTGTGTTTATGGAAAACAAAATTGTGTTTAGTTTTACTCGATTTCTCATAAATCTTGTGGTGTATTGAATCTTATTCATTCTGATGTGCTTGGTACTGTAGATGTTCCTTCGATTGCTAAATCCACATATTATGTTTCATTTATTGATGATTATAGTACGACATGGGTATATTTTCTAAAGATTAAATCTAAAGTTTTCAACCGATTTAAAGAATTTAAAGAAATGGTTGATTTGTAGATTGGAAAGAAAATAAAATGTTTGAGTATTGATAATGGCAATGAATTTTCCTCTAATAATTTTGATAGATTCTATAAAGATTGTGGTACTCATATACAAAAGACAACTCCATATTCTCCACAACAGAATGGAGTTGTAGAAAGAATGAACAAGACACTAATGGAGAAGGCTAGGAGTATATTGAGTGGTGTTGGTCTATAACAAATGATTTGGGTTGAAGTTGTTACCACTAATTGTTACCTAATTAATAGGTTTCCTACATCAGCTCTTGTTGATGAGATGCTTATAGAGGCATGGTCAGGTTGCAACCCTTCATTAGGACATCTTAGAGTTTTTGGTTGTGATTCATATGCACATACTCCAAAGGAGAAGTGCAAAAAGTTGGACAACAAGGTTGTGAAATGTATCTTCATCAAATATAGTTATGGTGTGGAAGGATACAAGCTTTGGGATCCTATTGCACAAAAAGGTAATTCATAGTAGAAGTTGTAGACATGGAAAATATACAGATTGATCCTATACACCTGACCCTGATCTTACTAACACCAATTCATCTTGAATCATCTCCTTTACTAATCATTTAATTGAATAATCGTTATATGATTAAATTCATCATATTTGCTCTCTTAACTAAATAAATCAAATTTATCTGATTAAGTCATTCACTTCTATTAATTAAATAAATCCTTTTGTTTAGTTAATCCTATAGTCCCTCTTTTAATTAAGTAGTTCACTTTATTTAATTAATCCCTAAGTCATCTCCTTTAAATTAAATAAATTACTCTTTATTTGATTTAATCTAACACCACCCTCTTTAATTAAATAAATCAGACTTTATTTAATTAAATCAAAATTCATATTCCTCTCAACTTTGATTTAAATTAATCCAAAAATCTAAGTCAAATTGTCAAATCAGCTAATTCCTATCTAAATTAATCAAATCTTGATTAATCCTAATCCTGATCCATCAAATCCTCTAGATTTTGCAACTTGCACAATAAATCAATTTAATTGATTTATAAATTCCTCTATTTTCTCTTAACTTGACATCAATGAGGGAATATTCCTCAAATTCAAAAAATCCCTCCAAAAGGGATGAGTACATCCAACAAGGCATTTTAACCTCTTACATGTCCCTTTTCCTTGAGCCAAGTGGCATTTACTCCATTCTTCTCTCCCTCCAACTTGTCATTTCACAAATTTCAAATTCAACCTAACTATATTTATTTGCACATTCATCAAAATATGCTCATTCCTCCTCCAATCACATGTGGACAAGTGGCTTTCTCTCATTGGTTGGTCTTTTGTCCCACATTCTTCCATTTTTCCTCTTCCTCCATCATTCTCTTCTATTTATAGGAGGCTCTCATTTGAATCTAGGATCCATCAACTAAGAGCACAATCACTATAGGAATTTAGCATTTGAGTTCATAACATTTCATATTTTGCAATCAATTTAGCTAGGTTATTGGCAAATTTCATCAAGGAAGCACAATCATCACCAAAGATTATCACTTTACATCAAGGAATTGGGAAAGGGCCATTTTACACATCAAAATGGCACCAATTCCCCCATGGGATTGAGAGTTTTTTCATTAGAATAGGATTTGATAGCTTTTTTATTGTGTTCTTTATTTCATTTCTTGTTTTCATGCTTCAAACTAATTTCATGGGGAATATTGATCTAACTTTCATAATGAGCTAATTATATGTTTTTTCTTTTGTGTTTGTGCAGGTATAGGTTCACCATTCATAGAAGTGTTATTTTTGGAGAAACTAATCCTTCCTTTGTTACATTGCAACCAAAACAAAGTAAACAGGATGATGTGACTCAATTTCCTCCTACTCCTAAGAAAGTTAAATCAAGGCCCAAGGATAGAAAAGAAGTTGAGGAGAGCTCATATAGCTCCGGATCTTCAAAATATGAGGAAGAACCTCCAAATCATCTTGTTCATAGATCTACAAGGCATAAAAAACCACCTAAAAGGTATTCACCTAATGATTGGGGCTATATTTTTTATTTGAATACTAACATGGATGAACCTAGATCTATACAAGATGCACTAGGTATGAATGATGTAGAATCCTGGAAGATTGATATGGATGAAGAAATGACATCTTTGAAAAAGAATGATACATGGGATCTTGTACCATTTCCCGAAGCATAAAAACTTGTTGGTTGTAAATGGGTGTTCAAGAAATAGATTGGTTCAGATGGAAGTATTGAGAAGTACAAAGAAAGGTTGGTTGCAAAAGGTTACTCTCAAGTTGAGGGTGTTGATAATGGTGAGATATTTTCTCCTATTTCCAAAATGACATCCATTAGATTTTTTCTCTCTATTACTATTGGTTTTGATTTAGAGGTTGAGCAAATGGATGCGAAAACTGCTTTCCTTCATGGTGATTTGGAGGAGAATATTTATATGGCACAACCAGAGCACTACGAGGTGAAAGATAAAAGTAATTTGGTTTTCAAATTAAATAAATCTTTGTATTGCCTAAAATAGAGTCCTAGGATGTGGTACCGAAAATTTGATACATATGTGTTCAGTTTGAGATTTGAGCATTCTAAATCAGATCATTGTGTTTATTATAAAACTAATGGTGATCGTTTCCTATTTATTGCATTATATGTTGATGATATGTTATTTATTGGTAGAGGGAAAGGTATGATTTCAAAACCAAAATCTTAACTTGCTGCTAAATTTGAAATGAAAGATCTTGGTGTAGCTAAAAACATTCTTGGGATAAAAATTAAAAGAGATAGAGTGAACAAAAAGCTATGGCTTGGCCAGAGTAAGTATGTCAATTAAATTTTATAGAGGTTTGATATGCAGGATTGTAGACGAGTGTGTGTTCTTGTTTTAGTTGGAACAAGTTTATCTATTTCAAATTGGTCCATCATCTCCTTCAGAGATGGAAGACATGAGTAGAGTACCTTACCAAAGTGCAGTTGGAAGTTTTATGTATGCTATGCTTTATACAAGACCAAACATTGCCCAAGCAGTGGGAGTTCTTTCCAGATATATGTCTAATCTTGGTAGAGTTCATTGGGATGCATTTAAAAGAGTCTTGAAATATTTGTGAGTTACCTCATATTATTCCTTATGTTATCATAGTAATATGACTAAAGATGATTTTTTCCTTAATATTCATGGTTATGTGGATTTAAACTAGGTAGGTGATGTTGATACCTAAGAATCCACTAGTTCTTATGTGTTTACTTTATTTTGTGGTGCAATTATTTAGGTGAGTAAGTGACATATCGAAGCAGAGTATATGGCAGCTACTCATGCTTGTAAAAATTCCATTTGGCTTAAGAGACTGTGTTCAAATATTGGAATAAAATAAGGTGTGGTGACAATTTATTGTGATAGTTGGAGTGCGACATGTTTAGCCAAGAAACCGACATTTCATGCTAAGACCAAGCACATTGATGCACAATATCATTTTGTTAGAGATATGGTCAAAGATGGCATGGCGAAGTTGGTTAAGGTAGAGACTTTGATGAATATTATTGATTCTTTAACTAATCTTGTGAGCATAGAGACGTTTAAATGGTGTTTAGAGATTATGGGCCTTTTGGCCCCTAGCAATTAAAGAGTCGATGTTTAAAACCTCACGTTGTTCTTGCAAGGTATTCAACAAGTGAGATATTTGTTGGGAAAATGTGTCTCAACCTTGCAATTATATATGATTTATTGTTGATAGGATGTATATATATTTATATATATATTTCCTAGTTACATCGATAGGTGTATACAATGGCAGTAAAGAGGACAATGTTAGCATGTTAAATTTTTTAGGAAACTCTTAGATGGATCTGACAAATATTAAATAATGATATATTATAAATTTGGACCATTTTTTATTAGGTTTTAGATCTAATGGAAAATAGTTTTTGGCTTTTCTTGCCCTAGAATGTAACCCTATTTTATGAGGGTGTTGTATTATGATTGTGGTAGAGAGATGATGATGTATTCTAAGAGTCTGATAGTGGTCATGTTGTCTCTTGATCTTTGAGTGGTGATGCTCCTATGAGAAGCTTGCTCTCCAAGTATATTGTAATATTTGTGATTTCTAAATAATATATTGGATGGCTTTTGGAGTGGGGTTTTTCTCCCGAAAGGGTTTTCCCCACATAAATCATTGTGTTGTAGTATGCATGATATTTGTGTTTATTTCTATTTAATTTTTTGTAACTATTAAAGACCTATAAATTTTTGCATTATTCTCCTCTCAAGATTAGTGTAGGAAGTTGTTCCGCTACCTTAGCTTCCTTACAGAAGGCACAGTTGGAGGAGATGGTTGGTTCATCAAAGAGCCCTGCAGAGAAACCAAAAGCATATCTACTCCTTCAAAAGCTACTCCTAGTACAACAAGGTCACTTAGGACCTCTACCCCATCTCCCACTATTCTGATGTCCTGCAAAACTACGCCTACAATAAATATAAAGAAGAAAGTGTAGTGTAGAAAATTGTACTCCCTTTTAGGTGATAGTACAATTTCACACTTAGTTTGGACCTATTTTAGTGACCTTGCATTTATTCAATTTTACCCTTGCTAAATAGGCCCTTAATTCCTTTTATTATGCATCCCAAGGCCTATTTTTTATCAATTTTTTATATTAAAGCAAGCATTGAAGAAAATAATTTAATTTAATAATTACCCCAAAACAAATCGGTCCTTGACTTATAGGCCAAGACCCATTCACCCATGGGTGAATAAGTCTGCTTTAAGTCCCAAAACCAAATTTTAAATATGTTTTAAGTAGTATTTTAAAGTCTCAAATTCAAATTTCAAGTGTCGACAATCGGGATCTAATATTCGAGAAATTAAAGAGAAGCCTATAAAACATATTCCTTTCATCATTTCAAACTAGAGAGAGATTTTAGAAAAGAAAGGAAAGAGAAATCTTGAAGAGCAAGGAGAGAACATTCAAGCATTCAAAGTTGAAGCCTTGGAGCAATATTTTGTTTTTATTTGTAAGTCTTCAAGTACATCTTGTCAAATATTTGATTAACCATTGTTCATGATTGAAGGTTGATGCCAATGGTGGATCATGGAGGATTATAGGTTTGGGAGATGCATTTGGCCATTTACCCTGACCTAATGAATTTTTTCCCAGTGTTCTAATCTTCAAGCTCCATTCTATTAGAAATATATAATGAGGTATTATCATACTTAAGAAAATTTATGGTTTTTTGACTTCTCCCTAATTGAATCTTTGTCATATATGCATAATTATCTAATGCACTTGAGTATGATTTCTTTTCATATTATCTCAAAAAACCTTAGATACACTTAAGGTTAGGTCTTACACACATAGTCATTTATCATATCTTTATCTTTTTATCAAGGTTTAATTACCAAACTTGGAGTTTGACCGAGGAAAACCCCCATACAAACAAACAAACATTTTCTTTTATAGATTTTCTATAAATCTAGATATGAATGTGAAGATTTGAAGGTACATGAGCAAAGTGTAGACAAAGGGCTACAATTTTAGTTTTTGAAGTTTTAGAATGGGACATAAAGACTCATTTACCCCTAGGTGAATGAGTCCTGGATTAGGGATCAAAAACATCTTTTTATGACAGGTGTACAACATTAGATCCTTCTTTGATCTACCTACAAATTATCATTTCCATTTTTGTTATTATAGAATTTCACATTTCAAGTGTTAGGTCATATATTTGATTTAGTTAATTCACTTTAAATCATCAAATATATTGAAAATTAGTCATTTATGTCATAAGAAAGTAGAGAACCAAGGTCCAAAATAGGGTTGAATCACCTCAAGGTTAAAAGTCAATCCTCCCTTTGTGATCTTATCTCTTTCTAATGAAATTAGGGAAAGGTGTGTTTGAATCCTAGGTGATTTTATCATTCCAAATTGATTGAATTCACCGACGCCCCTTTCTCTACATTTCATTTTGGTGAACCCAACATTGTACATCTTAAATTCTTATTTAGAAGTTTCTAAAACCCTAGATCTAGGTTTTCCATTAGTTTGTTTTTCATCTCATTTAGGGTTTCAAAATTGCATTTTTGCATCATTTAAATTCATAAAAATTCAAAAATATTGCATAAATCTTGCATGCACATATTCCATATTAGTTGCATCAAGGGTGTCTTTAACTCATTTAGATCAAAAATTTAATCAAAATTGCATTCAAAAAGTTGCCATTTTTGTTCACTTTTTGTCATTTCTTGCATTTACATTTAGACAGAAAATTATGGAAAATTAAACACAAAAGAAACATTTTTTTCAAGCCTAAAATAGTGAACAGAAACAGTAGCTCACACATTTCATTTTTCATTTTATAGAACCCTAAACAAGGACCTATTTGCCCTTTGGTGAACCTGTCCTTGTATAGGTGTCCTTGAAATTGTTTGGGTGCATTTATATCTTTGTTCTTGCTTTTTGTTTCTACTATTAAATCTAAAAAAATTCAATTTTGAAACAGTATTTCTTGCACATTAAATAAATTTGTACTTTTTGATTAAATATTGAAGAAATTTGAATTATTTTTTTTAATGTTTTTGTATTAGAAAGCTTTAGATTTGTAGACGTTTTATTTACTTTTTGGATTGCTGCATAGTTTACATAGATTATTTTTCCATTTGCAATCATTGGAAACCATAAAATATCCCAAAAAATAAAACAAAAAAAGTGTATGCTAAATGATAAACCTTGGAGAAAGCATTGTTATCTGATGATGACATATCTCTTTCTTCATACCATTATCACCACTATCATCAAGTGAATTTGCATGCTCATGCATATAAAGCATATGAAGTTGCCTCAATTTCCTCCATGAAATTGGGCCTTTCTTTCCCCTACGACCATTACCAAATAGAATGGTCATTCCAAAATGAGGATTTACTATATGGAGAAAGAAAATGAAGAGAAAATATGAACAAATAACCATGGAAAATAATTTATTGATCCAAAATTTAGTAATAAATGTAGGATTGTCGATGATAGATTCCCTAAGTAAGCTTGGTTTCTACCATAATTGTGAGAAATATAAGATGAGACCATTATCAACAAATACGGTTAAGGATTGTTAACATTTACCCTAGTATAGTGATGAGCACCAACGAGCAAGAAAGGGAGCATAGGTATTTTGAATCTGTTGAGGTAGAGGAGGATGGTGAAGACGATGGGATGGAGATATAAATAATGAAGAAGGAACTTCCAATGATTTAGAAAGGGTTTTCTATTGCATACCAATCTAGGTGGAGCAATGAAAGGTACATATGGTGGTGCACAATAATGGTAAAAAACACTTTATGCTGTTTTCTCCTCACATGATGATAAAAGTGAAGATGGAGAAGGTGAGGGCATTATTTCTCTTGTGGGGGATTTTTCTCTTTCTAAGGCTATGGGTGTTGAGTTTTCTTATGATTTTGATCTAGTTTGTGATGAGATAGATGCTTGGTAGGAGTTGGAAGACCCTGTTTCCCCCTATAGTGTCTTATGATGGGGATTCCACATATGAGGAGGAGGAATTCCTCATGGATCTCTTTATGGAGGCTCATCAGATGGTGAATAAGCTTGTTGAGGTACCAATAATTGAGGCCATTGATGGTGCAAATTTTTTGGGTTTGAGGAAATATTCCCTCTTTCCTTCTAAGGAGGTCCTACTTTACATAAAGGATAGCTTGGATCTTTTCCTTTCCTATCCCATCTCTCCTACTCTAGAAGAGTGCAGATATCTACCATTGGTTGATTCTTCTCTAGTTGTTGCCCCTTTGATAGCTTGGATCTTTTCCTCTCCTCTCCCATCGATTGTTCTAATGTTTGTTTCTTTTAATGCAGTTTTCAACACCCTGATGCTATGGAGGCTCTTTCTCTAGAGCTATGCAGTTCTTAGGCATTGGTTGAATAAGTTGTTGCTTCTTCTTTGATTGCTACCCCTTTGCCTAATGTATTTTTTGAGTCTGTTGCTCTCTTGGTTGTTGCTCCTATTCTTACCCCTAGACAATGAACATGTGATGGTCTATTGAATGTTGCTACTCCTATCTAGACTAAGGTTCAAGAGATCCATGGGGTCTCCTCCCTCTTTCTTTGGATTCATGATATTGTGGTGGAAAACTCTATTGTTTTTGTGGGAAATGCTCTTATTGGGAGGTTTTATGGCCCTCATCCAAATATTGACTCTATTTGCAGTTGGGCTCTGGTTAATTGGAAGGATTTTGGTCTATTGCAAGTGGTTGTAACGAATAAAGGTTTTTTAATTTTCTCCTTCCAATTCCTTGAGTAGAGCAATGGTGCCTTACTTGGTGGGACTTCGTTCTTAGGAAAATCTATCCTCCTTAAAACTTGGACAGCTGGGTTTTTTGCTTCCAAAGAAAGCTTTGGTTGGGTCCCTATTTAGGTAAGACTCCCAATGCTTCATTTTTAATTTTGGGATGAGGAAATCTTTCTTGGTGTTGGTAATATTCTAGGTTCTTTCTTAGTTGTAGAAAGGATCACAAAAGACAAGAAATCTTTCATTTATGGAATATTTTGTATGTGTGTTGAATTTGGCAAGCTTCTACCAAATAAAGTTAAGATTCATTCCAAGATGGGTGTTTGGGAGAAGAGTATCCTCTTTGATTCTTCTTCTCTAGTGTGCTCTAATTGCCTAAGATTTGGTCACTTTTCCCACTCTTTTCAGGTCTTCAATCCCTTGAAGACTTGTCTATTTAGAATGCTTCTAGTTCCTCTGTTGTTTATCTCACTAAAAAAATTGACTTTGTGAACTCCTTGGCTAGGGAGTTGGATGTGGAAGATCTTGTCAATGTCCTTAGGGGAAGCCCATTCAAGGATAATTTTTTTCCTATTCTTTTGAATAAGATTGATTCTTCTAAGAATCTTAGCTTAAACCATTCAAATCAAGCTCTCCCTATGAGCTCTTTGGTTATACACAATGTCAAACCTCCTTCATTAGCGAGGCTCTTTCTTTTGGTGTGATGTCTCTTATCTTTTGGCCTATTTTTCTCTCAGTTATGTATTGGCTAAGTGTTGGTTGACATTTTTTATTGTTCTATGGTGCCTCTGTTGTTTCTCATATTTTTGTGAGGGTTTCAATGCCCTTCAAAACCTATTTCTGCTTCTCTATTTCTTTGGGAAATTTTGATACTTTAGTGTTTGGATGTGTAGACACATAAAATATAAAAATTGATCCTATACACTTGATCTTGATCTTACTAACACTAGTTCATCCTGAATCATCTCCTCTACTAGTCATTTAATTAAATAATCTTTCTTTAATTAAATTCATCATATTTCGTCTCTTAATTAAATAAATCAAATTTATCTAATTAAGTCATCAACTTCTATTAATTAAATAAATCATTTTATTTAGTTAATCCTATAGTCCCCCTTTTAATTAAATAATTTAGTTTATTTAATTAATCTCTAAAGTCATCTCATTTGAATTAAATAAATTTATTCTTATTTTATTTAAAACTAACACCATTGTTTAATTAAATAAATTAAACTTTATTTAATTAAGTCTAAATTCTTATTCCACTCAACTTTGATTTAAATTAATCCAAAAATCTAAATCAAATTGTCACATTAGCTAATCTCCTTTTAAATTAATCAAATCTTGATTAATCTTAATCCTAATCCCTCAAATCCTCTAGATTTTGCAACTTGCACAAATAAATCATTTTATTGATTTATTAAACCTCCTATTTTCTCTCAACATGGCATCAAAGAGGGAATATTCCTCAAATTCAAAAATCCCTCTAAAAGGGATGGGTACATCCAACAAGGAATTAGAGGCCTCTTACATGTCCTTTTCCTCGAGCCAAGTGGCATTAGCTCCATTTCTTTCTCCCTCCAGCTTGTCATTTCATCAATTTCAAAATCCACCTAACTACATTTATTTGCACATTCATCAAAATGTGCCCATTCCTCCTCCACCCACATGTTGACAAGTGCCCTTTTCCTATTGATTGGTATTTTGTCCCACACTCATCCCTTTTTCCTCATTCTCCATCATTCTCTTCTATAAATAGAAGACTCTCATTTGAATTTTGGATCCGCAACTTCATGCAACATTATTATCTTCAAGTTTTGAGAAATTTCTATCCATTTTCATATTGTCATAGCTAGGTTATGAAGAAATTTCATCAAGGAGCATCAAATCTTCACCATTGATCATCAAGCTTACAAGGAATTAGGAAAGGGCCATTTTCCACATCCAAATGACACCAATTCCCCCATGGTATTGAGAGTTTGAGCATTTAAATAGGATTTAATAGTTTTTTCATTGTGTTCTTCATATTATTTCTTGTTTTCATGTTTCAAATGAATTTCATGGGGAATGTTGTTTCTAACTTGCATATTGGACTAATTGTGTGTTTTCTCTTTGTGTTTGTGCAGGTCTAGGATAACCATTCACATTTTAGCGCTAGAAGGATGACCAATCTGAAGAATCTAACACACTTTTTTTTAGAAAAATTGTTGTTTTTCTTTGATTTTTTGTGTCTATAGAAAAACTACATCACTAGTTATCAAAATCCACTACTATTAGTCCAATGGTGCCATATAGCGATGCTGACAAACTCCAAACTACGCGGCTGTGTCATTCCTGCCAAAGAAATTTGGATTTCAAACTCCAAACTCCACCGCATGAAAAATAGTGCCACATTTGTGCTCACTCGTTTTTGCGCAGACCACTACTATCAGTCCCAATGATTCTATATAGCACTATTGACTTCCTTAAACTATGTTGCAATTGCAGACTGCACCACTGGAGTTGGGTAAAATGCAGTTTTCAAAATTAATTTCAACATGTGCCTTTTCATTTTGATTGCTTTTGACTTCTAATTGGTTTTTGGCCTCTGTTTATATAGTATTAACCCATTTTTGTAGGTTAGCTTGATCAAAAGTGAAGGAAGGAAACAAAGACAAAGAATTCTCTATGGCATCATCATTTCATGGTATCAAGTATTTTTAAACACTTTGGGGAGAAATTATAATCCCTTTTCTAAGGATTTGTCATCTTCATGCTTTTTAGGACTCAATAATTTTGGTTTGGGCTTAAAAAGAACAAAAAAAAGGATTAAAAAGAACCATAGGTAACATACTAGAATTTTTTTTGGACATAACAATTGAACAAACAAATCTCACACTTCAAAATTGGTGCTGAAAAAATAATTCATATTCTTGCTTTTGAAGGATTAAAATGAACATGTTCCTTTTATGATTTGTAATCTCTTATCCAAATTAATATCATTTAAAAAGATGCATGCACTTCTCTCATGCCCCACGGTGATCTTGAGAATCAAAAGGATTTTTTGGTGATATTAAGTTGTGTAAGTGATTACCTCCACACTTCAATTTGGGTTCATTAAAAATTGAACAAAATCTTGCTAGTGTGAGTGGAGTATATCGCAAGTGTTCTCTCTTTATTTTTCAACAAAGATTGATTGAACTTCGGATGTACTTACTTGCTTTTCTTTATCCTTAGATGGCTTGTTGGTGGAAAAAAGTAATCACCCCAGGGAACAACTCAACTTGTAACACGCTAAAGCCAAGCAACTTCCAACTGGTATATAAGTGTGAGTACTTGAGGAAAGGTCAAGTATCACAAGGATTGTTCCAAAAAGAAGGGCAACAATGGTCGCTTGCCATATGGATGATCCCCCATGAACATAATGCATATACTAGAACCTTTTGTTTAGAAGGCCCAAATCCTAAAATCTATTTGTTGATGCAAGAACGGTCGTTCTGAAGCCATCCCACATTTTTTTATGGCTCTTGGTAGAAATGAGAAGTATGCCATGGGATTTTAATGGGTACTAATGCTTGGCTAACCCAAAAAGTGTGTGTCTTGGAGGGGAGCCAGTGTGGTCAAGCATCTAATCATCTGCTAAGGGTAAGCATGGCTGGATTTATCCAAGTGGGAATTCAATAAATATTGTCTCATTTTATCCTAGGATTATGCATCACTTTGGAATCAAAATACTTTGCTTGGATCCAAAACGCTTGAAAACAAACATTCACCAAATCCTAAAAATTTCAAACCCTTTAGGGGGAACAAATACCTTTGACAAATCCAAGTGCTCTTACTTGCCCTAGGAATTTCATCCTTAGAGGCTTCTAAGTATTTGGATTTATATCACAATTTTTTCTTACTAAAGTCAACATTAGGAAACTATTACATTGATTTCCTTGATTCCCACATAATGGAATTTGTGGGATGAAAAGTTAGGATATTAGGCATCTAGTTTGAAAAAACCAAATCAAGAATTGTTTGTGATAAAAGGAAGTTGTAACTGAGGGTAATTTTCTGTTGGTTTGGTTAGCAAATAAAATGCAAACATATAAAACCCACAATAAGTAATAGAGTGCAAAGGAAATTAATGAAAAGAAAATGGAATGATCTCACCCAAGTTCTTCATCATCCATGACTGATCTCCATTACACCTTGTAGCCTGCTGAAATATGTGAGGTTACCCTCAGATTTTGATGAGCAATCTACTATTGTGACTAGTCCTAAACAAGTGTTGAAGGATTCAAATGCTTATGCAAGAGAAATAAATCCTACATGCAAAACTAAATGGCTAAACGACAAGAAAATGCTAACTCAATAATTGCAAGAAGCTTTCAAGATATTAAGAGATGATGAAGAAGAAGAAGTTGAGAGATAAAATTAAGACATGACAAATGAGACTAAAATTGCATTTTTATAGAAAAGTCAATTTTAAGTGAATGGCCAAGATTAAAAGATGAGAAATTCCCTAAGATCAATAGCCATAAAATCATGTGACAACCCACAATTAGGGTTAGGGTAATATTAGAGTGAGATTTGAAATGAAAAGATAAGATTTAATTTTAGAAAAATCAAATTTGCTTTAAATGACCATTGACTGTGCTGAAACCTTTAATAGTGCCGATGCAGAGACTGGTGCTATGATATGCCAATAGTTCCCTTTATGTTCAGTAGTTTCCTTGTCAAGATGATAGTGCTTGCATATAACAATTGATTGATGTCATTGTGATCCTTGTTGATACTAGAGTTGGCCTTATCAGAATACACACATCGTGATAGAATTCCATGAGAGTTCTTATGATAGAGAGTTGTTGCCAAGATGCGATGGATTTGTGAAATGGGATGTTTGGACTTTCAGGAGGATGTAAAATTATGTCAGATGATGGTCGACGTGGATGAGTTGGTTGGATGTTTGGATGTATTGATTTTTATTTTCCAAACTTTGGGTGTCGAATTAGGATAGTGTTTGGAACCAACACTTTTATATGTCTTGCATGATGGCCATTTTGAACGAGGTGGACATTCATTGTATGTGGGAGTCCTCTTGTGTTGTGGCTCCACATTTTGATTGACTTTTGTATTTTGAATATTTTCTTGACTTGATCCACTTTTCTTTGTTATCCATTTTAGCTTTATTTGTCCACTTGTATTTTGATTTATTCCATGGCCTTTGATATTTGATTTTTAATTTTTTCTTTTTAAGACTTTTCTTATTGTTGGTTCCAAATGGAAGTTATATTCATGTTGGAATGACGGTTTGGGGTGTGGAGGGAAGGGGTGTTGGCAATAATCTTATGACAAGGCCTACTCATGACACCCATTTTGATGTTTATACCTGATAATGTTGCCCCCAATATCAAAGAGGGACCACTAACATTATTAGATTCTCCAACTAAGGAATAGCCAAGACCTTGATGTCCATAATTTTCCTGAACTTGTATAGGTTCTAAAATTCCTTGCTCGTGTAGGCCTAGTCCTTTTCCTTGATAATGCATTTTGACAAATTCTATTTGCAATGGGGTACTTGTCATTTTGGAAACAAGATGCTAACCCATCCTTATTGTGGAAATTAATGCTCAAAATGTTCTCATCTGTAAGAAAGCTTGCTCTAAAAAAGATAGATGACCCTAGTTGATAAGATGGCATAGCTTTATTGTCATGTTGAATAGATTTCTAATGAACATCTGTGGTCTAATTTTATGTCATTGAATTATGATGATTTTGTTGGTGCTTCCCAGTCAACGTTGAAACTGTCTTCATGGTCATTGTCATAGAGCCCACTGAATTTAGTTATATCTTGATCATTTGTAAATATGTCTAGAATAGTAGCCTCTTGTTCTATAGGAAGATCATCTATGTGTCCCATGGAGGCAAGTCTCTCATTTTTGGAAGTGTCAATAGTTGAAGTTTGGATAGTGTCATATTTAAGTGTGCCATCATGAATGTCATAGAGGTCAAGGAGGGGATCATTTTGGACTTGCTCCAACATAGTGCCTTGATCAAAGATGGGTTCATTTTGAATGACATGATCAGAAATAGGTTCTTGATCAAGGATAGGTTCGCCTTGAATGACATGGTTATGTATGGACTATTGACCAAGAATAGGTGTCTTTGGTATGCCATGATTGTCTAGGAGGACTTCTTGAATGGACTTAAAGATAGGGTCATGGGTTGGACCACTTTGATCTTGACAAGAAGATAGTGCCATGGTGTCATGCTTTGGATTTTTCTTTTGACATGTATCTTCAATTTTATTAAATGTATGTAGAGATGGAGTGTCTTGGAAGGGATTGGTGTATGATGGACTAGGATAGGATGTGGAGACTTGGAAAGGGTTAGTGGATGAAGGATAGGGATTTGATGTGGATAAAGGACTAGGATATTACATGGATAACAGACTAGGATAGGACATGGACAAGGGACTAGGATATGACATGGACGAAGGAATAGGATATGAAATGGATGAGGGACTAGGATATGACATGGACGAAGGACTAGGATATGACATGGAGATTTGGAAAGGTTTGATGGATGGTTGGTCTCCCTTGTCAAGGTTAGGGTGGGTATGACCAATGGTGTTAAGAGAATCTTGATAGGGAGGGTAGATGTATGAAGTACTAAGACTTATGAATTGGTGGTAGGAAGGGCATGTGGGTGTTTGACCATGGGTTGTGGAAAATTTGTATCTGGATTGGAGATAATTTTTTGAAGTCCATGGCTAGTTGTGCTTGACCATTACTAATAAATTGGCATTCAATTCAATAAACAAGCATGTCATAGTGACTTGAAGACATGATGGTGGATGGTGACAATGCAAAGTGATAATGAGGACTAAAAGGAATGTCAAATGCAAAGTGACTATGAAGACTAAAATGAGTGTCTTATGTCAAATGGTTTTTAGGAAAGGTTTACTAACCATTCAAAGTCTGGCCAATGTCTCAATTTTGATTGTCAATGGACTTGTTTGAAGGAAAAAGTAACAATATGATAAAATGACAAGGTGAGGTTTCCACACTAGACTTATGAGTTGGAAACATCTCACAAGATGAAAATGACTAAAGATTGATTTGTTTGAATTGGTCCAATGACAATATAATTTTTGAGCCAATAGTTTGACAAAGTAAGGAAATTTTTCCTATCCCAAGGTGTGAAAAAAATTGAGGACTTAAGACTTTTCCTATGCTGAAAATGATGGTGGATTGTAAGATAAATGCAAACTAAAAATGCAAATGTTATGACAATATGTTTTTGGGTTTTTGGAATAAGAAATGCTATTGAATGATGAATGCAAAGGAGACTAATTCAAATGTAAAGGATTCTAAGATGCACTAAATATTGGCAAGCTTAAGGAGATGTACACTTAACCATACAAAGTTTTGGCAATGCCTCAATTTGGTAATGTCAATGGACTTGTAAAAAGGACTAAGGAGGACAAAGTGAAGTTTCCACACTAGACTAAGGAGTGGGAAATGGTTTGATCAAGTCTAATGATAACCTACTCTTGAAGGAAAAGATTTGACAAAGGATGGTAAGGAATCTACTCCTAAAATCTACAAAATGAGTGCCTAAAATGATGGTAAAACCTAACAATGCAATTAAGGAAATGCAATGGACACCCATGGAAACCTAAGAATGCAACCTATAATGCAAGGATGATGGAAGTTGAAGAATTCTTGGTCTGGTTGTGGACATAAACAACGAAGGAAGATGTCTAGAATCTTGTGTAGAAGATTTGAGCCTTAGTTTTTTTTTACAATGAATGAAATTTCAATTACAGGAAAATGCATTGCAGCAAATGTGTTGCAACAAAGTAGATGTGTCACAGAATAAGCAATTGTGGCATTTTAGCAAGCGAATGCAGTTTGAAAGATCAGTTATGGCATTTGATCTAGCACATGCAGCATATGACAGGTGATTGTGGTATTTAAGATGGCGATTGCAGCTCGATAGAGTAGTTGTGGCTCAAAAATAAGCAATCGTGGTTCAAAATGGAAGATGCGTCGCAATATTAAGTTTGTGGCCAAAAAATTTGGTAGATTGGGAAAAAAATGTGTTTCAATTTTGCAATGTTATTTCAGAAGAGGATGTTGACTTGTTCATTTTGTCTGAATACACTGGGCAAAAACATTGTCTTGAAAGAAATTGAAAAAAAACTACATAGAAAATATGCACAATCCCTATGGCTGAAAAGACTATATTCTTTTGGATCCCATGCGGATTTTACTCCAACCGTATATGGTGCACGAGCACCTTAAGGTCTTTTGGAGAGATCTTTGCAAATTTTGGCTTGTAGGTTCTTTTAGCCAGCCACCAAGGTAATAAGGACTAGTTTATAAAGTCCTAAGGTTGAATTGGTGTGTGTGTTGTGGCAAGTTGGGTTAGAGTCTTGAGTTTTGTGTTTTGAGGACATCTTGCAAAGTTGTCATGAAAACTCTTCCTTAACACTAGGAAGCATTTAAGTTGTTCTAAGCCCAACCTAAGGGTCCAAACATGTGGGGATTAGATATATAAGGTCAAACAAACCCTAATCTGACAAGTTGGACAGTTGGAAGAATCATTGTACAGACTGTGTCCTGGAAAGAGCAATTTTTTTACTGTGTTTGTGCAATAGAGCCTTGATCTAGTCAATTAATGGATTGAAAGGACTAAACTAATGCATTGCATCTTTACTTTGTGACATATTACTACTGTGTGTGGCATTATTTTATGTGTTTTGGCCGACTGGTTAACTGTTGTAGATACTTTGTGTTTCTTTGTTTCACTGCCTAGTTCAGGGCTAGTCCTGTAAGAGATGCTCCCCACTTGAATTCCAGTGGTTGAACTTCCATGGCCACTTGGAATCAAGTAGGGGACTTTTTATATAGTGTATATATGGTCTATGGAGTCTTTTTTTTTAGGAGATCTACTAATTCCATCAAGCTCTAGGCGAGTGCAGAGGCATTCTGGCTAGGTGCTTGAACAAAATAGAAGCAAGAGGGCTTGCTTAACAGATTAGTTTATGCCAATAAATGGTGTAGAGGTGTAGGGGCATGTGTCTTGGACATGTGTGTGCAAGGAGAAGTGTAGAGGAGGCCATTAAGGCACTCAATGAAGTCAAAGAATCCAAACTATGTCACATGCCCTAGAAACCCTTAAAAATAGGGAGTTTGGTGACAAACCTATGTACGGACACTAAGAAGGTCTAAAACTTAGGAAATCCTAGAGCCTAGGAGGTCTATAGAGAGAACCCCTAAAGAGTTTGGGGGTTTGTTAAGGGAGATTTGGAGTTATCCCAAGAACACTGGTTTTAGGAGGCCTAATTGACCAAAAAGGCTACAAGGCCTAAAAACAAGATTTACATGAACTCGATGGACAAATGAAGAAAGAATCCAACAAGATGGATCAAAGTGGAGTAAGATCAGACAAGGAATAGCTGGAAGACCCATTCCTACTCCCAAGAATGGCTTGGGAACCTTGTGGAAAAGTTGAGCCCATGGGAGCTTTGTAGAGATTTGAGAGCAAAGGTGAGTGTTTGAAGTTGATGGAGAGTCCTATAAGAGAATAGGGGTCTTAGGAGAGACTTCTGGGTAGGGTAGAGAAGAATACCCTAATAAGACCAAAGAATAGGTCTTAGAAAGAGCAAATGTGATCTTGAGAGATAGTACTCCCCATCAAATTGGTATCAGAGCAAGTTAAAAGGCTTGGGAAATTGAGGAATGTATGTCAAAGAGACGTGAATCCATAGGAGAAAACACCAAGGTGACCAATGCAGAACTAGCTAGAGATTTGACAGAGCAACAAGAAAAGAATAGATGGCTTGAAGAAGTTGTGGAGGAGATGAAGCAAAAACTAGAAGAGGTTGCAGAGAGTGTAGGCAAGATGAAAGTGTAGTTAGAAAAGGATAAAGACAAGGGTAAGAACCAAGTTGAGGAAGATTTAGATTCAAAACCTGACCCTCCATTAGTAGAGGAACCCTTCCTCAAAGCCTTGAAGGCATTAAGTGGCAAGGCACTAGAAGGCATCCCTATTTTCATAGGAAGAATGGATGCAGAATTAGTTATGGAATGGAAAATCACTTTGAATGTGATGGGGTTACAGAGGCACAAAAGGTGAAGATAGCCAAAGCAAGGCTAAGAGGACAGGCATTAACTTGGTGGAAATTTTTGCAAGAAGAAAGAGAGAAGGAAGGCAAGAAGCCAATAGGAAGTTGGAAAACTATGGTGGCTAAAGTAAAGGAAAACTATCTACCTGAGGATTATGACATCCAATTGCATAAGAAGAGGAAAAATATCAGACAAAGAGAACTAGATGTAGCTTCCTACACAGAAGAGTTCCAAAAACTAAGTCTAAGGTCTAGAGTGTAAGAAATGGAAAGCATTAAGGTTTCCAGGTATCTAAACGGCCTTAGATGGAACATACAAGAAGAGTTGAGTCTCTTTACCCTTACTAAAGATCCATGGTTGTTATTAGATGGCTATTAAAGTGGAAGAGAAACTGAAAAAGAAACAAGATTCAAGTACTAGGGGTAGAGGAAAAGGTAGAGACCTGACAGGTGGACATAGAGGAGGTTTTGGTGGAAGGAGCAATGACAACAGAGGCTAAGGAGATTCTAAGGTTGGTGAACAATCCCATGAGACAAATAGTAGAGGGGGATACAGAGGTAGAAGTTCTTACAATGGTGGAAGAGGAAAATCAGGAGGATTTGGGAGAAACTCTCACTTTGCTTCCATGAAGTGTTACAATTGTGGGCAATTGGGTCACCCTGCATATAGGTGTCCTGATAAGACAAAATCTTCACAAGGTGAGAAAAAGATTGCTTATGTCCAAGAAGAGGACTGTTCTAAACACTCAGAGGTAAGTTTAGATTCAAAGAAAGGAGAGCATCTCATGTATAGAAGGATCTTGATCAAAGCACCTACGGAGGATGAACAGAAAGAGAGGAGGGCTCTTTTTAGAGTCAAGTGCAAAATACTAGGCAAGGTATGCAAGGTTATTATTGATTTGGGATCCACTAATAATGTCATCTCAGAGGAGGCAGTACAATAGTTGAACCTCACTAAGATACCCCATGTGTGTCCCTATAAGGTTACTTGGTTGAATAAGGGGCAAAATATATTGGTCAATGAGCAAGTATGGGTTGAGTTTACCATAGGGAAGTATCAAGATAGGATACTATGTGATGTGTTACCAATGGATGCATGCCATCTGTTGCTTGGCATACCATGGCAATATGACAGGGAGGCAGTGCACCATGGTAAGGAGAACAAGTACTCATTCAAAAAGAATGGAGTAACTTACAAGATTCAATCTTTAATAGAGGAAGGTACAGTAGAGAAGGTAGAACCCCATACACTTTTGATGAGTGGGAAGGAATTCTTAAAAGACATAAATAAGGAAGAAGGAGTTGGCTATGCTATCATGTTGAAGCCAAACGAGGAGGAGTCACCTAGTTAGTCACCTATGTCAGCAGAAGTGAAGCAACTGTTAGACCAGTTCAAGGATATTATTCGTGAAGGTACACCAGCCACACTACCACCTAAGAGGGCAATCAGTCATCAAATAGACTTTGTGCCAGGAGCAACATTGCCTAACAAGGCTACATACAAGATGACACCAGAGCAAAACAAAGAGATAGCAAGGCAAGTTCAAGAACTCTTGGACCAAGGGTTGATCAAGAAAAGCATAAGCCCATGTGCTGTCCCAGTGGTGTTGGCTCCTAAGAAGGGAGATAAGTGGAGAATGTGTACTGATTCTAGGGCAATAAATAGGATAACTATTAGATATAGGTTTCCTATTCCTAGAATAGAAGATTTAATGGATTGTTTAGGGGGTGCTAAGTATTACTCCAAGATTGATTTAAAAAGTGGCTACTATCAAATTAGGATGAAAGAGGGAGATGAGTGGAAGTCAGCTTTTAAGACCACAGAGGGGTTATATGAGTGTTTGGTAATGCCATTTGGGCTTACAAATACACCTAGCACTTTTATGAGGGTGATGAATGAGGTTTTGAAGGACTATATAGGATTATTTGTGGTAGTCTACTTAGATGATATCCTCATCTTTAGCAAAACAAAAGAGGAACATATGAAGCACCTGGAACTTGTGTTGAAGAAACTTCAAGAGGAGAAGCTCACCATAAATCTTGAGAAGAGTGAGTTTATGAAACAAGAGCTAGTCTACCTAGGATTTGTAGTATCTCAAGGGGACTTGAAGATGGATAAGAGCAAGGTTGAAGCCATTCTCAGTTGGCCTACTCCAAAAATAGGGACTGAAGTCAAAAGTTTCCATGGGTTAGCCCAATTCTATAGGAAGTTTATTAGGAGATTTAGTGAAATCTATGCACCGGTCCTTGACACCATCAAGGGAGGACTTAAGACAAAGTTTGTGTGGACCAAAGAAGCCAATGAGGGGTTTGAGAGATTGAAAAAGGAAGTAGCTACCCAACCAATACTGGTTTTACCAAGTTTTGACAAACTATTCATAGTGGAATGTGATGCAAGCAACATAGCAGTGGGTGCAGTCCTAAGCCAAGAAGGCAGGCCAATGGCATTCTTTAGTGAGAGGCTAAATGAAGCAAAGTTTAGATATTCATCCTATGACTTAGAGTTGTATGCTTTAGTACAAGCCCTTAAGAAGGGGAGTCACTATTGTTTGCCTAAAGAATTTGTGGTATACACTAATAACCAGGCCTTAAGCTACATAAACACACAAGAGAAGCTCAGTTTGAGGCATATAAAGTGGATGGAGTTTCTACAATCATACACTTTTACTATCAAGCACAAGAAAGGGGCCAATAACAAAGTTGCAGATGCCCTTAGCAGAAGGTTACTTACCATTCAGGAGATACAATTGTAGAGTACAACGGTTGAGGGGTACAAGGATCTTTATGAAGGAGATTCAGATTTCTCATAGATCTATAAGGTGTGTACTAATTTTGAAAATCACTTTCACAGTGAGTATGCAGACTACACTTTACAGAATGGTCTATTGTTTAGAGGGAAAAAACTATGTGTTCCAAAAGGTTCCATGAGGGAGAACCTCATCCAAGAAAAGCACAATGGCAGTTTGAGTGGATACTTTGGGTTAAACAAGACCCTAGACTTAGTGGAGAGATTCTATTGGTGGCGTAAAATGCAAAGAGATGTAAGAAGGTATGTTGAGAAATGTGGTGTGTATCAGAAGGAAAAGGGGACTTCAACAAATATAGGTCTTTACCAACCATTTCCCATCCCAAATAGACCATGGGAGTGCATAAGTATGGATTTCATAGTAGGGCTACCTAGGACACCAACTGGTTTGGACAGTGTGTTTGTGGTAGTGGACAGATTCGGTAAGATGAGTCATTTCATCCCATGCAAAACAACACATGATGCTAGTCACATTGCCCACCTGTTCTTCAAGGAGATAGTAAGGATACATGGGTTGCCAATGAGTATAGTTGTGGACAGAGATGTGAAGTTCATGGGACACTTCTAGAAGACTCTTTGGAGGAGGCTAGGAACCAACTTGTCTCATAGTTCTGCATATCATCCTCAAACGGATGGATAGATAGAGGTGATAAATAGGGTACTGGGTAACTTGTTGAGGTGTCTGACTAAAGAGTATGGACAAGGATGGGAACAAGTTATTCCATAGGAAGAATTTTCCTATAATGATAGCACAAACAGGACTACTGGTAAGAGTCCATTTGAAATTGTATATGGGTTACATTCAAGAGGTGTACTTGAGCTAAAAGACCTAAAGGGTTATGAAGAAGTCAGTGGTCATGCTGATGATTTTGCTCAATCAATGAGAGAAGTTCATGAGCAAGTAAAGAAGACAATAATGGAGGTTAATCAGAAGTTGAAAGCTAAAAGAGATGAAGGGAGGAGAGATCTACAATTTGAGATAGGTGATTTGGTAATGGTATATTTGAACAAGGCTAGACTATAGAAGGGCATACCATGTAAGCTACAGATGAAAAGGATAGGGCCATGCAAAGTGTTGGATAAATATGGTCAAAATGCCTACAAGGTGGAACTACCCAAGGAGTTGTTCATTTCTTCTATTTTCAATCTGAAAGACTTGGTGAAATATAAAGGACCAGACATGAATGATGAGCAATAAAGTACTGAGGTGAGTAAGGATTTGGAAGAACTTAAGGTACCTGATCAGATCATACCACAGGTTGACAAGATTATAGATTTAGGGGTGAAGAAGAAGACTAGGCACAACATATACATGGAGCACCTAGTGAAATGGAGACACCAACCAGAGTCAAAGGCTACCTAGATAGCAGAAAGTGACTTCAAGAAGCATGGTATCAGTGAGGAGTTCTTAACACCATAGGTTCCTTAACTTCCTTGTTGCAGGGGGAGAATGGTGCAGGAGCACCTTAAGGTCTTTTGGAGAGATCTTTACAAATTTTGGCTTGTAGGTGGTTCTAGCCAACCACAAAGGTAATAAGGACTAGTTTATAAAGTCCCAAGGTTGAATGGGTGTGTGTGTTGTGGCAAGTTGGGTTAGAGTCTTGAGTTTTGTGTTCTTAGGAAATCTTGCAAAGTTGTCATGACAACTCTTCCTTAACACTAGGAAGCATTTAAGTTGTTCTAAACCTGACCTAAGGGTCCAAACATGTGGGGATTGGATATATAAGGTTAGACAAACCCTAATATGACAAGTTGGACAGTTGGAAGAATCATTGTACGGACTGTGTCCTGGAAAGAGCAAGTTTTTGACTGTGTTTGTCCAACAGAGCCTTGATCCAGTCAATTAATGGATTGAAAGGACTAAAATAATGCATTGAGTCTTTACTTTGTGACATATTACTACTATATGTGGCATTAGTTTAGGTGTTTTGGCTGACTGGTTAATTGTTGTAGATACTTTGTGTTTCTTTGTTTCACTGCCTAGTTCAGGGCCAATCCTGTAAGAGATGCTCCCCACTTGAATTCACGTGGTTGAACTTCCATGGCCACTTGGAATCAAGTAGGTGACCTTGTATATAGTGTATATATGATCTTTTGATTCTTTGTTTGCAGGAGAGCTACTAATTCCATCAACCTCTAGGCGAGTGCAGAGGCATTCTGGCTAGGTGCTTGAACATAACATAAGCAAGAGGGCTTGCTTAATGGATTGGTTTATGCCAATAAATGGTGTAGAGGTGTAGGGGCATGTGTCTTGGACATGTATATGCAAGGAGAAGTGTAGAGGAGGCCATTAAGGCACTCAATGAAGTCAAAGAAGCTAGACTGTGTCACATGCCCTAGAAACCCTTAAAAATAGGGGGTTTGGTGACAGAATTATGTACAGACACTAAGAAGGTCTAAAACCTAGGAAATATTGGATCCTAGGAGGTCTATAGAGAGAACCCCTAAAGAGTTTGGGGGTTTGTTAAGGGAGATTTGGATTTATCCCAAGAACACTGGTTTTAGGAGGCCTAATTGACCAAAAAGGCTACAAGGCCTAAAAACAAGATTTACATGAACTCGATGGACAAATGAAGAAAGAATCCAACAAGCTGGATCAAAGTGGAGTAAGATCAGACAAGGAATAGCTGGAAGACCCATTCCTAGTCCGAAGAATGGCTTGGGAACCTTGTGGAAAAGTTGAGCCCATGGGTGCTTTGTAGAGATTTGAGAGCAAAGGTGAGTGTTTGAAGTTGGTGGAGAGTCCTATAAGAGAATAGGGGTCTTAGGAGAGACTTCTATGTAGGGTAGAGAAGAATACCCTAATAAGACCAAAGAATAGGTCTTAGAAAGAGAAAATATGCTCTTGAGAGATAGTACTCCCCATCAGCATATTCTTAGTGGATGAATCTAGAAGCTTGGCCCCATGGGCTCCCCCTTATAGTGCATTCACTTTTCAAGGCAACCAAGCTTCCAACCCCCATGAATCTCCCATGGAAGGTTGATCATCTCTACTAAAAACTACGAAGATGTGGGTGTCTTCACAATGATTGTTGCTACACCAAAGAATGGAAAAGGATTTTGGTCACTCTAGAACAAGGGTTTTAATTTGGTCATTTCGTTCATGGGGCACCATCCATGTGGAAAGAGACCATTGCTTCCCTTCTTGTCAGAATGGTGATTGTGATTCTCAAACTTTCCTCGAGAATCCACACTCATATACCGGCTAGAAGTCACTTGGTATCTAGCATGTTATCGGTTGTGTCATTCCCTAGGGTGATTACTTTTTTCCCACCAGGCAGGCCCTCTAAGATAAACAAAATTGAGGTAGTACACCCATAGTTCAATCAATCTTTGTTTGCATAAACAAAGAGAGAACACACGCCATGTACTAATCTCACACTAGTCAAATTGTTCATTTTAACCCAAATTGAAATATGGAATGGGTGATCTAGTAGCTAACTCTTTAGTGTTTTTGGTTCTCCAGATCACACAAGGCACAAGAGAGTTTCATACACACTGCGAAGGTCATTACTAACTCACAAGACACTTTAGACACATATTCATTTTAACCATTTGTAGTGTTATCAAAAAAGGGTTAATTTTAACCATTTGTAGTATGTGATAATCAGAAGTTCATTTTAAACCAATGAAATTGCGTGATTGTTCTTTTTAAAGCAATGAATGATCATGCATGTTGTGTTATTTTTAGCCCAATGAGAATGTGTGAGTGTTCGTTTTAATCCATGAGTGAAATGCATGATTGTTTGTTTGATTGATTAAATTGTAGAAAAACAAACAATAAAAATGGGTTAGATTCCAACTTGGCACACAATATCACACACAAATTAGTAGCCCAAAAATCCTTAATCTAGAAGCAAAAAAATAGAAGAAAACTAGGAAAAATAGAGACACTTTTTTACCAGTTGCTTGCATCGCAATAGAATGAATGCGACTCAAGATGGTGAATATGTCGTTTTGTCTAGCAAGTGTGGCTCTGTATTTCGATCGCGTCTCAATTTCTATCAAATGCAGCTTGGGAGCTCAAATGTGTCACGATAGAGCACTTGCATCATTTGCGAAGGCAAATGCAACATAACAGAGCACTTGCGTTGCAAGAATTGCCAAATGCGTCATTCTGTACACCTATACCTACAAAAAATGACAAAAAAGTCATATGAAAAATTACAAAAAAGGTTTTTGAAGGAAGTCGGGTTCACCAATGTAACTGAGGGTAATTTTCTGTTGGTTTGGTACAAAATTAAATACAAACATATAAAACCCACAATAAGTAATAGAGTGCAAAGGAAATTAATGAAAAGAAAATAGAATGATCTCACCAAAGTTCTTCATCATCCATGAATGATCTCCATTACACCTTGTAGTTTGCTGAAATATGTGATGTTACCCTCAGATTTTGATGAGCAATCTACTATTGTGACTAATCCTAAACAAGTGTTGAAGGATTCAAATGATTATGCAAGAGAAAGAAATTCTACATGCAAAACTAAATGGCTAAATGACAAGAAAATGCTAACTCAATAATTGGAAGAAAATTTCAAGATATTAAGAGATGAAGAAGAAGAAGAAGAAGTTGAGAGATAAAATTAAGAGATGACAAATGAGACTAAAATTTCCTTTTTATAGAAAACTCAATTTCAGGTGAATGGCCAAGATTAAAAGATGAGAAATTCCCTAAGATCAATGGCCATAAAAGTATGTGACAAACCACAATTAGGGTTAGGGCAATATTAGAGTGATATTTGAAATGAAAATATAAGATTTAATTTTAGAAAAATCAAATCTATGGACAAGAATGCAAGTGACAGAAAATGAGGAAATGGGAGAATAATAGAAATTTAAATTTAATTCCCTCAAGAGATGAGTTGTAGATTTTTAAATTAAAAGTCAATTTAATTCAAAAAGTGGGGCCATGTGACAATAAATAATAATAATTTAAAATTATTTACTTGGAAAGAGGGAAATTCCCAATTTAAATAAAATGCTTTTATTTAAATTTAGAAAGAAAATCAGTAAGACAATTAAATAATTAAAATTATTTAATTGTGGAGGAAAATTAGAAAGTGGACAATTTTAAATAAATGATTTTATTTTAAAATTAGAAAAATATAAAGTGGATAATAATTAAACAAATCAAAGAGATTTATTTAATTATATAAAGATATGAAAAATTAATGACGTATTTAAATAAATAAATAAATATTTATTTAAATAATCAAGAGGAATAAAAGAAAAAGAATAATTAAATAAATTTAAGAATTTATTTAATTATAGAGTGACATAGGGAATTAGTAACGTATTTAAATAATAAAGTTAATTTATTTATTAAAATAACGAGGAGGAATAAAAGACATGAATTAATTAAATAATTAGAAATTATTTAATTAATAGTTGACATTGGACTTCAAGACATAATTAAATATTTTAATTATGTTGAGACAAAGCATGATAAGATGTATAAAAATGTGGTTTGTGGGTCCAGACCATTTTTATGTGTCTACAGAAGTCATTAAGAAAAGCTAAAAAAATAATTGAATCCCACACGTGCTCTTCTAGATGATTTCCCAAAAGATCAAAATCTGAAAACCAAAGTCCAAAGGTCTTAGTCAGAAAGCTCATAAGAAACGTTTGTCTATCCTTTATGAATTTAGAGAAAGATTGACCTTCAACTTTTACAAATGTGCATCAAATAACAATCCTAATTTGTATTTATTTTATTACCAACAAAATCCAAGTCTCTTTCAAAAGTTTGCATTTCTCACATAGGAAGTACCAAGCATGTTCTTCAATACCAAGGTCTTGTAGAAAGGATTTCTATCTAGGTCTAATTTAGGATCAAATTCAACATTCTCATCCATCCCTTAAGCATCAATAAAAAATCATCTCACCAACAACTCTTGGAAATATTAAAAAAATCATTCATGCTAGACTTTTGGCAAATCCAAATCGTCTTGTTTGATTAGATGTGTGTAGATGAATCCTTATCCACACATTTAGTCAAATTATCAATCCCTGTGAACAAGTCTACCCCTTGATAACATCCAACATCTTGGGGTTTATAAGTTCATTATCTGAAATCCAAAAGCAAAATCAAACCAAAATCATCTTGTTTGGATAGGGGTGTATAGATGAATCCTTCTTTACACATAGTCAAATTATCATCTTGTGTACAAGTCTACTCTAAGACAACATCCAACCTCTTAGAGTTTATGAGTTCACTATCCAAACCAAATCCAATCAAGCAAAAGTCAAGATCAAATCAAACCAAACCAAACCAAATCAAATCAAAATCTAAAAATCCCAAAGTATAGTATCTCCTTCAAGATTTCTCAAAGAGTTCAAATCATTCACATCATCCATTTTTCATTTGTCTCATCACCACACTTTGATCCTTAATCATCCTAGATTTTCTCTTTTTATGCCTAAAGTTAGATTAATCTAAAGAATTAGAGGTTCATCTCACACATTCTTTAAAATTTATCCCTATTTTATGGTGAAAACTAGATTGCAACAAAAGAACATGGAAACCAAAAAAGAAACATCAACTTTGAGTGACTTAAGCCAAACTGCTCTTGAAATGAATCCCATTGGATCGAGAAATCCCCTAACCAATATTCCCCTATCATCACAAAATACTCAAGAGGAAGGTCAAGTGGAAGACATCACCAATAATGTGTTAGGATGACACAAGATGGAATGTTTGAAATGGTTCAAAATCCCAAAACTCACAAAATTGTCAATACCATGATGAGGCTCAATCCCTCCCAATACATGCTTGAATTGGACAAAGAAGGGGCTAAACTCCCTTCTGATTATGATGTAAGAACTATTGTGGAGAAGCCTCTTATCTCATCCACACATCCATTTCAAAGGATCCCACAAATCACGTCATCCATTGCTCTAACTCAACAAATTGTCAGCAAAGGAAGCTCATTGCTTCATGCACTTCAAACACATCCCCTTGTGAACAACCAAGATTTGGATGCAAATACCATAATGGTTCAATCTATCCCATTGATTCTATTACACCCATAAATTTTGTTCACATTTCATGATCCCCCCAATCCATCCTCTTTTCACACAACACTGACATATCCTCTCAACACACAAACCTCTCTCCCCATGACCTCACAAGGAGAAGGTGGATTATTTGGACCAGGGGGAATCTTTGATCCCTCCTCATCATGATCATTTTTCCAAGGGAATAAACCACCCATTTTTCCACCACTTCCACCATTGCCATTAACATCCACACCACCCCTTGGGTTGGGCCTTCCCCCTTTACCAACCATCAATCAAAAAAATCCGAACAACCCTCCAATGACAAATCAAAACATCACACTAAATCTTCCCATATTGCCATCAATATCACAAAAACAGGTGGCAACCATTCAAGCAACCCAAGAAATCAACACATCATCTACCACCCCCAAATGTCTCAAAACATGGTCTCCCAAGGACCAAGAATATCGATCACACCATCCATTACACAAACCCTAATTATCAATACAATGATACCTCTCATCACAACAAAAAACATTGTTCCTAATCTGCCACCACCACCACACCACATTGCAAGTAGCTTAACAAGCTACCTATCAAAAGGAACTTTAGATAATTCAAAATCAACAAGTTGCACAACTAGTTACCCAACAAGCACAAGCACAATTAGCGGCACAACAAGCGCAAGAGACTGCCCAAGCTCAAGATTTACTAAAACAAGTTGTGCAAGCCGCTCAAGCTGCACAATCTGCATAGGCTACCCAGGTTGCACAAGTAGCCCAACAAACACAGGCTCAAGCTTAGAAAGCACAAACGTAAGCTCAATAACAAGCACAACTACAAGCAACTCAACAACAAGCATATCAACAAGCCCTATAACAATATTAAGCGCAACAAGAAGAAACCCAATTACTAGCCCAACAACAAGCTTTGTTGGCACAACAACAACAAGACCGACAATAAGTGTTGTTGGCACAACAACAATAAGACCAACAACAAGCATTGTTGGCCCAACAACAAATGTAGGTGTATCAACAAGCCTTAATCACATAGCAGAGCTTGCAACAAACTCCCACCAACATACCTAACACTCCACCCATCACTGAAACACCTCAACCACTTTAGAACACATTCACTCCACCTCCTAATCCGCAAGACGATGTGACAACATAAATCAAATTTCTCTCGCAACAAGTGCTCGATATCCAATCAGTGAAAACAACAAAGACACCAAGCAATTTTGTCCATTATCCTTTCAATAGGAGCCTAGTAATGGTACCACTCCCTAAGGGATTTGAATTCCTTAAATTTCACAAATATCATGGAACGGGAAGCCAAAAAGATCACATCAAGGAATTCCAAGTACATTGTATGGAAGTCGCATATGATGATACATATTTGATGTGGATATTTCCTCAAAGTTTGGATGGCCTTGCCATGGAGTGGTTCTCTCACTTGCCTACTGGCATCAAAAGGTTCCAAGAGATCGTAGACGCATTTATAAAGAACTACACATTCAACATTGGCATGGATGTTAGTCTAGAGGAACTATCTACGTTCAAACAAGGTAAGGGGGAATCATTCAATTCCTTCCTACAATGATGGCAATCTAAGGCCAATAAGAGCAAGTGGGCCATGTCAGAGGAGAAACATATTTGCACCATCATTTCCAATCTTGAGAAAACCTTGGAATTCCATCTAAAAATGCAGTGCATCACCACTTATGACCAACTGATCCCCAAGGTGCTCAACATTGAACGAGCCCTTATTGCACAAGGGGAGACACCCACATATCCAAAAAATCAAGACAACCACCCTTCCACTAGCTATAACAAAAAACCTCGCACATGGGCGAAAAATAGGAACATCACTAATGATGATGTGGTTGATACCAAGGTCATAATCAGTGCTCCAAAACAAAACACCCAAACATATCAACAACCACAAAACAACAATCACAACATGCAAACCAACATGGTATCACAACAACCACCAAATAATCAAGTCAACAATTTGAATAATCAATGGGGACCACCTCTACAAAACAAATATTCCCCAAAGAGAAAGTTTACAACCCTTGGGGAATTAGTTGAATCCGTCATGAAGAAATTGGTAAACGAGAATCTCATTAAAATCCCCACTTATGAGAATTATCAAGAGCCCCAAGTGAAACCACCATGGTACAATGACAACTACCTTTGTGATTTTTATAAAATCAAGGGGCACACCACAACCAATTGCATGAAGCTGAAAAATCTAATCCAAGACCTCATTGATGACAAGATCATAAATGTGTAACAATCAACAAGAAATCAATACCTTAAGATATACATGAATCAGATGCTAGATCATAACAAAGGAAAAAAAAATTATGCCAATGTGAACCATGTGTATGATCATGTTGTTGCATCCCTAGATGAATGGGTCACTATTGTTAACATCAAGGGAGCCAAAGTTGATTGTGGAGTCACCACACATGACAACAAAGTCACAATTGTTGGGTCATCACATCCACCTAGGACTTCCCCACCCAACCATCTCATAATCGCACACTCCACCTTGAGGTCTTGGTTCATAAAAACATACTCAAAAGGGTCTTGGTGGATGGGGGTGTAGGTCTAAACATCTGTTCTCTCAAGGTCATAAAGAATCTAGGATTCTATGAGGACTCCATTGAAAAAGTCAATGGCATCACAATTAGAGCTTATGATGATCAAGAAAGAGTGTCTCAGGGCACTATCCAATACCCTATTTAAGTAGAGCCAACTATTATGGAAACCATCTGCCAGGCCCTGGACCTTGATTTTCCTTATAACATCCTCCTGGGGCATCCATGGATCCACAAGATGTAAGTAGTTGCATTGATCTTCCATCAGTGCATCAAGTTATGATATCAAAATCAAGAGGTCATGATCTATGATGATCTTGAGCCCTTTTCTTACTACAAAAAATTGGAAACAAAATACTATAAAATCCCCCAAGTCCCAAAGAATGATGAAGGCCCTTCAACTCCATATGTAGACCCAACTACCCTTGCCTCCACTTCTGGGACAAAGAAACCTTCCATTCCTGATATATTTGAAATCAAGGTCATTATCCAAGACAACGGGTGTGGGGACTAAAAAGTGAAGAAAAGTACCTTTGTACTAGGAGAGTTACCCCAATCTCCTAGGTGACATAGACAACCTCAACTAGCTGAAACATCATCCCAAACTTGCAGGGTAGACCCTTCTAGATTTAGATGCTAGGGGGATATAAGTCAAGAAATAGTAGAAGAAAGGGACATATCAAGCTTGCTATATAAAGATGAAAGGACCATGCCTAATCTTCCCATGGATGAAAGTAGCGAAGGATTACAAATGATGCTTGGTATGGGCTATAACAAAAACAAGAAGCTTAGACAGGATGACAATGGTCTTCTAGTGCCTCTCGTTCCTAAGATGCGTATGAGAAATCTTGGCCTCATATGTACCCCTCTGAAGGTGACCATACTTGGTAGAGGTGCCTCGATTAAAAAGGTCAAAGCTCCCCCTCATCTATCAATAGTCGCCCTTTAGTTACCTGTATCCATGGGTCGAGTCATAAACAACTTTACCTTTGACGTAACCGATGTGTGTAGTAGTGATGAGGATCCCATAACTGAATTGCCTATGATTTTTGAAGATTCCTCCCTTTGCATGATCAATACCATGTCTTTTGAGTCAGGCCATCAAACCCATGCAATAAACCTAGTTTATCCCCAACTCATCGATTACAACCAACGAGGACCACCAATTTTGGACACATACGAAAATGATGAGGCACTCTCAAAATTCATGGGATTGCGGGATATGGTACCATATGGAGATCACAAAGTTGTGTTCAAAATCATACTGGATACACAAGCCTATTATGGGGAAATGATTTAATCCTTCAGTCGCAAAAGTGAAAAATTGAGAATAATCTCTAGGTCTTTGAGTGAAAACCACACTATATCATTCTCTAACTTGAAAATAGTAAAAATAATCGATGCATCCAGTGGTGAAAACCTCTCTAAGGTTTCAGAGGATGAAGGATTCAATATTCCTCTCAGTTCCATTCATCAGGAGAAGTCAGTAGTTCTGGCAGAATAGTGCAATTGAGTTAATCTGGGAACAAAATAACTACCACACATAATATTCTATGTTGAGTCATTTCTCACAGAAGAACAAGAACTCCTAGTTGCATTCCTAAATAAAAGAAAGATAAACTTTGCATGGACCTATGCCGACATGCCTGGGCTTGATTCAGAGGTTGTGGTTCATCACCTAGTTGTATATGCTGAAGCAAAGCCAGTAAGAAAAATCCGAGGAAAATGCTTCCCCATATAGCATTGTTGGTCGAAATGGAATTACAGAAGCTCCTAGATGCAGGGTTCATACAGTCTATCGATTATCGAAAGTGGGTCTCAAACCTTGTACCTATTTCAAATCCCACTAGGGTCATCCACATCTGCATGGATTTCAGAGATCTAAACAAAGCATGTCCAAAGGATGACTTTCCATGTCATGTATAGATTTTCTTTGACTTATTTAATTCAAGTATTAACCAATATGTCAAAATTTAGATGGTTAAATTGAAATTGAAATGAAATTGAAAAATGAAACTAAAATCGAAATGCAAGTATTATGATTTGAATTATATTCATGTTTATTTCGAGGTTTTTCATTACTGATGATAAATCGAGTGCAAGTGAATGCAGGAATAGGTGAACGTGATTGAAGGCGAGAACAACGATCAGGTAGGGTTGTTTAGCCGATTGACGTTTACGAATAGATGGGATCTCACACACTCACATAGATGAATATTTTAATGTATTATTCGTATATCATGTTTGCGAATTGAAAATCTAGTTTAAATGTGATTTCTCAAAAATTACGAAAATGCATGTGATTGAATGATGATTTTTGTTAAATTTATGAAATTTAATGTAAATTAAATAGAAAGATTGCTTGTTTGAATATTTTATTATTGTTTGGAAATATTAAATTTGAAATTTAGAAATTTAAATGCAATAGATTTTATTTCGAAATTTGATTAAAAATAAATAAATAAATGAAGTGTTTGTTAAATTTAATGCTTTTTAAATATTAAAATTTGAAATGAATGTATTTTTATATTCTGAAATTGAATTAAAATTTAATCATAGCTAAATGGAGAAATTAGAAAAATAAACATCCATTCAAATTTAAAATTGGATTTGCATTCAAAATTGGAAATTCAGTTAAACATGAAGAAAGAAAATATCTTAAAATATCAAGACTTGGAGTTCGAATTTTGATCTAGAGATCAAAATGAGTTTTTGGTGGATCTCAATTTTGAATGACTGCATGAGAAAAGAATGATATACAGGGGAAAAATCCGAAATTGAAAGAAGGGAGAGAAAAATCTGGTCAAAAAGAAATTTGAAATTTAGAAAAGAGATATACAGAAAAATCTTTTTATTTCTGACAGGGAAATCATACTGAGTATTTCAAAATTGTTAGCAGAGGTATTATAAAACTTTAAATGAGAAGGTGTTAGATTTGTGGATGTGCTTGGGCATACAGTGAGGCATGGCCTGCTCTCACCCTCCACACATTCCTTCCACTTCATGTGCAACCATCAAGGAGAGAGTTAAGCACCAATTTGTAACCACCTTTCCACACGGCCTGCTCTCACACTCCACGCACAGGGAGAAGGGCAGTGAGGCGCGGCCTGGTATAAGGAGTTGGGGTTGCTAAGAGGTGTGTAGCACCTCAAGACTTCTCCACACTCCCCTTTCACTCCATCCCTTTGTAGTCTCCACAACTCCCACGTGCCAAAAGAATAGGGAGGTGCAGCCACTAAAGGGAATTCTTCCCTGCTGTCATAGATAAAGACTTCCTCCACACTTTACGCAGAAGACAAGACCACTCAGCAGGTAAAGACTTCCAGTCTATAGCAAGAAAATACGCAGTCAGAGAGAGATAGAAGATAGAATAAAAAGGTAGAGGAAATTCACAATTGCTTTTTCCCAGAATTTATAAATTACCAGGTAAGAATTTGTTTATTAAATTCTTCAATAAATCTTTCAATTCCATTTCAAAAGAATTCTGGAAGTGGATATTAAATATTAAAGAAGATCTTGATTGTTAAAATTAGGAAAGAGATTTAAATAAGGATTGCAAAAATTATTCTTTCAAATTTTATGTAAACAAAAAAACAAATAGACTGTATTTATATTTCCAGAATGTTAAACAATTTAGAACAAAAGATTTTATGAAAAGTTATGTTTAAATCAAGAATTAAATGGTGTATAAATTTAGGAAAATCTTTAAAACAAAAAACAAATTGTAAATTTAGATTCATAAACATATTAAATAGACACTTAGTTATTTTTGCTGAGAATTTAGGAATTTCTGATAGAAATCTTGAATTAAATAGTAAAAATGAATTTAGGAGAATATCTTTAAATCTAGAAATAGTTTTATCATTTTAGAAAATTAAATGATTTTTGAACAGAAAATAGATGAATTTTGCTGACAGAAAGTAATGCTTGTTGACTGGAAATTTAATGATAGAATTTTAACTTCAAATTTCAACACTATTCTTAAAACGTGGATTTTGAAACTCGAAATTTTCACTTTATTTTTAAAACTGTCAAAACTGAAAACTATTATTTTAGTTATTTTGAAAAATGATTATTATTTATTTTCTGAGAATATATTTAACTGAAAGTCAAATGTTTAATAACTGAAAACATCTAGAGTAATATTGAAACGACATTAATTAAACGAGAGTATGAACGAATGAACATGTACTCTTTTAATTTTTGTTTTTATATGTATTTATTTAACATACTGGAGTTACAGCTTCATTTAAAAACCTTTTTGATAATTTAAATTACTCAAATTAAAAATGTTAATTTTATGTCTTTTATGAATTTGAACGATGGAAAGAAACTCTTTTTTAACTATTTTTCGTTTAAACAATGTTTCGAGTTTGATGTTTTAAAGATTGCAAGGGACTGTATTTGACTGTTTAGATCATGCATGAATGATAGATAATTCTACATGTTATTCTTTTGGGAAAGTTACCTTCCGGGATAGGTGCCAAATATGGGTAAATAGAGAGTGTAGTTTTGCTTTTCTAAAACTGCTTTTATTTGTCGTGCATGACATTTTACTTGGCCAAGTAATTTTTGTACCATTGAAACAAATGGATTATTGAACTCTCTACCATATCCTAGTACTGAACTTGCTTATTTCTTAAATGAATTAGAAAAATGAAAATGCTTGTGGATTACTAGTAGTACTAGGCATGCACCAGATTCCATCTTGCTCGTAGACTACTTTTTGCTAAGCAATTCGTGTAGGGTCGGGTATTTCTTGATTGACTAAGAAATTTTGGGCAAGTGTAAGCTTCGAGGTTGGGCAAAAAAAGCACCTGATCCTTCTTCTCGTCTTCTTGATGAAGATTTGTTTTTGGATGGAAGATCAACTAACTGCATCTTCTTTTATGCTTTATTATTCTTGATATATGTAATGATGAGCTTATGGCGACTGAATGCCTAAGTCTCGAATTGTAAATTGGATATATTATCATTCATTGTATTTATAACTGAAATTGTGTAATTCAACACTTGTATGATTTAGACTGAGTTGTAATAAAATTATCTTATCAACTTTTGTGTCGTTGTTTTGTAATCGACTAGTTCTTTGATGTATGAATGAATGGAATCTCAACTTTATTTTGAATATAATGGATCTTATTTAAAGTATTTGTGAAGTTGGTTTTAAGGACTTTTTCACTCTTTACATTCCACTTCCAAACATTGACATGATCATGGATATGATGATAGGACATGACATGCTATCACTAATGGATGAATTCTCAAGATACAATTAGATCATGATAGCTAAAGAAGACCAACACAAGACAACATTCACTTGCCCATGGGGGACATATTGTTGGAACATGATGTCATTTGGGTTGAAGAATGCAGGAGCAACCTACCAAAGGGCCATGACACTCATCTTTCTTGATATGATCCATAAAATTGTAGAAGATTACGTGGATGACATACTAGCTAACTTAAGGAAACGACGATATCACATATCAGCTCTAAGCTCCATTTTTGAAAGACTAGAAAAGTACAAGGTCTGACTTAATCTAAATAAGTGTGTCTTTGGGGTACAATCGGGCAAGCTACTAGGGTACATCATATCCATTAGAGGAATCGAGGTAGACCTTGCCAAAGTCAAAGCAATCCTCAAAAATGGAGGCACCAAAAACACTGAAATAGCTAAGAGGCCTACCAGAAAGACTCCAAACCATTTGCTAATTCATAACACAACTAGCAGACAAGGCAATCCCATATTATCATCTACTCCACAAGGGGTTATCATACAAATGGGATGAGAAATGTGACCAGGCATTCAACGAGATCAAGGAGTACTTGCTCACACCACCAGTTCTTATACCACCAATTCCCGACAAACCTTTGATCCTTTATATATCAGCAACAACAATAGCCCTTAGCGCTCTCTTAGCACAAATTGATGAAAATAAGAAGGAGAGAGCTATTTTCTACATCAATAGGACCATGGTGGGACATGAGCTGAACTACACACCCATTGAGAAATCTTGCTTGGCATTCATGTTTGTAGTACAAAAATTCAGACATTACATGCTAGCACATCAAATTAAAAGCTCATTGCAAAAATAGACCCACTCAAGTATCTTCTTTCCAAAGCAACTCTCATAGGATGATCGACGAAGTGGGTTATTATTTTGACAGAGCATGACATTTAGCATGTAGAACACAAGGTTATTAAAGGACAAGCAATCACAGATCAACTAGAAAAAGCACCAATATATGCAAA
The DNA here is from genome assembly GCA_007115665.2 of Sequoiadendron giganteum. Classification (NCBI taxonomy): domain Eukaryota; kingdom Viridiplantae; phylum Streptophyta; class Pinopsida; order Cupressales; family Cupressaceae; genus Sequoiadendron; species Sequoiadendron giganteum. The sequence goes on along the minus strand of CM021108.1, from coordinate 230,134,182 downwards.
GAATCCAATTGTTTCAGAGTTCTCCGATCAATCAATCTTCAAACTTAGTGTAGCAGATCACTGGAAAATGTACTTTGATGGATCCTACACACCATACTGGTCAAGAGTAGGAATCTTCTTCTTCACTCTAAAAGAGGATTGTATACCTAAATCATACAAGTTGTCATTCTTGTGCACAAACAACATCACATAATATGAGGCTCTTGTCATAGGGCTGATAATTGCAGTGCAGTGATAAATCATGGCACTTAATGTCTATAGAGACTCAAAACTCATAATCAACTAGGTAAATAATGAATATCAAAGAAAAGATGACAAGTTGACTCCATACAAGAAGTTGGTGGAAAGCCTTAAGGAGTCCTTCATTGATATCACATTTGAACAACTACCAAGATAAAATAATAGAGTAGCAGATGCAATGGATACAATTGAATCACTCCTAGAGATCCTACACAACGTCCCAAAGTAAGAATTCCTCATAGATCAACTTCTCATACCAACATTCGAGGTACTAGAGTTCGAATTTGTGTGCAAAATCGTTGGTCCCGGTGATGCATAGTACAATGATATATACACTTACCTGAGAATAGGAGTCCTCCCCGTCGACATAACCTCGAACTTCAAAAGAGCCATTGTCAAAAATTCATCCCATTTTGTATTCCTAGGAGATACCTTGTATTGTAGAAGCATTGAAGGGACCCTTTTACTTTGCCTAAACACTAAGGAAGACTTGACTACTTTAACTGAGGTACATAACAACATTTGTGGTTCACATTCAAGCGGTATTACATTGGACAAGAAACTGTTGAGGATGGGGTACTATTGGCCTACAATGGAAAAAGAAGCACATAATTATGTCAAAAGGTATTTGCAGTTTCAGCAACATGGGGACCTCATCCATGCACCAGCTCAGGAACACAACCCAATTATCACACCTTGGCCCTTTTCACAATGGAGGATTGATCTCATTGGTAAAATCACCCCCACCTCATCCAGTGGGCATAAATTTATTATCACCACCATGTAGTACTTCACGAAGTGGGTGGAAGCCATTTCGATGACCTATATCATAGGAAAGCAGATATCCAAGTTCATCCTAAACTAACTTATTTGTTGATATGGTGTTCCTCAAGCCATTATCTCAGATAATGGGACCCCACCTTTAAAAAATCAAGATGTTCGCGACCTACGGCAAAAGTTTAATATCCAACATCATTTTTCCACTTCATATTATCACTAAGGAAATGGCCAAGCAGAAGCTAACAATAAGACCATCCTGAAAATCCTTTAGAAAATAGTTAATGATGTTGGTCATGACTAGCATTGACAGTTGAATCCTGCCTTATGGGCCTATCGCACAAACATCAGCTCACCAATGGGTGCCACCCCCTTCTCCCTAGTCTACAGATCAGAAGCCATAATCCCCATTGAGATCGAGCTCCCATCCCTAAGAATGTCATTGTAGAATCTCATCACAGATGAAGAATACCGGGTATCATGACTGAATGAGCTAGAACTACTAGATGAGTGGTGTCTGGATGCCTTAAACCATTTTCAAGTCTACCAAAACCATCTCAAGCGGAGCTACAACAAGAAGATCAAGAGTTAGACCTTCCAAGTCATCGAGTTAGTAATGAAGGAAAATCAAAAGAACGTGCCAAATCCTGACAGCAAGGGCAAGTTTGAACCCAATTGTCTAGGACCATTCATCGTCACCGCAAGCTACCAGTCAGGGGCATATTAACTATCAATGCTCGAAGGCGAACCTCTATAGGAACCCATGAAAAACTCCCATCTCAAAAAAAATTATGCCTGATCTCCTAAGGGTAAAACCAAAAATACAAAAAATAATAAAAATATAAAAATAAAAAGAAATAAAAAAAAGGATTGTAAATAGTAAAGATAAAAATCATCCTTTAGTGAAAACCACTTTGGTGGCGGTTTGGGCAAGTACCTTTGTGAAAACCTTGCAAACAAGCACCTTGTGTAAATAAAGCACACTCCATCCACCAGGATCTTCACATCTTATTCTGCATGCTTTCCCTCACCCATTGCACTTTCATATCCGCATCCATCTCTCATTTGCGTTTGCATCATAGCTTGATCCTATGTTTGTATCATGTTCCACCCTAGTACTACTTGGCACATTCCTAAGGTTAGTTTGTCCTACCTATATCAGAGTAGTCTATCACATCACACTAGGGGCATGCTATTTTACTTGCATCGGATTGGATTCGTGTATATCCTTGAAGTCTGCTTTAAAATAAAAATATCCAAAAACAATCATAAAATCCTTCAAAAAATCCAAAAACATGTCAAAAATTAAAAAAGTCAAAAAGTAGAGTCATCCTATCGAACTACGTCATCTCTGTGTATATAATGTAGGCAAGGTTGATCTTTGATCAGCCCTTGAGACACCCTAGGTCAGTCCTTTAGGAATTCATCACAATAAACTGGCAATCAATTTGTTCATATCTCATCAATAAATCAAGTTTGTGTTAGTCGAACTACATGGTCTCTATGTATATAACATAGGCAAGGCTAATATGTTGATTGGCTCTCAAAACCCCTAGAATAGGTCTTTAGGTTTAGTTCTTGGTCAAAATCTCAGAAAAAACAAAAACATTAGAATATTTGAAAATCAAAACTTTTTGAAAACATCTCAAAAATCCAAAAACAGCCTCAAAACATTCAAAAAACACCAAAAACATCCAAATATTTGAAAAAAATTCATCCATCTCCATTTCGCTTTCACCCGAAATAAACATTCACTCATAATAAATCATCATCAACCTCAATCTTTGGTAAAATAGTCAGAAGCAAGTCTAGTAGGTTAAAAAGTGAAAACCCAATTGTCAAAGTCTCAAGTTAGTCAACTCAGAGTATCAATAGCCGATCATCTAGTCAATCCAAAAATCATCTGATAACATCATGTCCTAGGATGCATCCTTCCTACAATGGACATCAACATCAGGTACCATCGTAGTTTAGTCTTGACTAGCAGTATGAAGAACATTAGCTTGTTTGTTTACTTTAACCTAGTCATGTGCACTTTGTTTTGGTGTAGGGAGGATGTTTTAGGTGTCTTGTTGACCACATAGGAAGGCTTGCCTTTCTATGTTTTGGTCTGAGATGTTTCGAATATCTGAACTGCATTTTAGATAAAGTTTTGTAAGCCAGGTGTGAACAGGAGTACTCTAATCTGATTGTCGAGTCAAAGTCCATCACACTAGGTACAATGCCATCCAAGTTATTTATACCTTGATGCATTGTACCTATGTGTATTATCAGACATAAGGTAAATGTCCCTTTTAAAATTTCCAATTCCTGATAAGCAAATCATCATCATCATCACTCACTAATAATATAGACTTAGTGGATCCTCTTTTCATTATCCTATTTCTTCTTTCTTCTCTTTGCACTACAATGGTATCATGATGGTCAACCAAAACATCACCAATGCATCCATCTTGAACCTCTTTTTCGTGAGATCGACCCTCAAATCAAACTTTTTGCTTGATCTCTTGAGGGGGCAGTATACCAATGTAATTCTTCTTGCTGGGGTAGTAGTGGGGCATTAGAAAAAATTGATTTTTTTGGAATTTTGATCATGGAAGTTTATTCTTTGAACCAACGCAATGGGTACATTGCTTCAAAGAGGGGAAAAATGTAAACACGAAAAATATACAGATTGACCGTATACACTTGATCTTGATCTTACTAACACCAATTCATCCTGAATCATCTCCTCTACTAGTCATTTAATTAAATAATCTTTATTTAATTAAATTCATCATACTTCCTCTCTTAATTAAATAAATCAAATTTATCTGATTAAGTCATCAACTTCTATTAATTAAATAAATTATTTTGTTTAGTTAATCCTATAGTCCCCTTTTTAATTAAATAATTTAGTTTATTTAATTAATCTCTAAATTCTTCTCATTTGAATTAAATAAATTTATCCTTATTTGATTTAAAACTAACACCATTCTCTTTAATTAAATAAACTAAACTTTATTTAATTAAGTCTAAATTCACATTCCTCTCAACTTTGATTTAAATTAATCAAAAATATAAATCAAATTGTCACATCAACTAATCTCCTTTTAAATTAATCAAATCTTGATTAATCTTAATCCTAATCCCTCAAATCCTCTAGATTTTTCAACTTGCACAAATAAATCATTTTATTGATTTATTAAATCTCTTATTTTCTCTCAACATGGCATTAAAGAGGGAATATTCCTCAAATTCAAAAATCCCTCCAAAAGGGATGGGTACATCCAACAAGGAATTAAAGGCCTCTTACATGTCCTTTGCCTTGAGCCAAGTGGCGTTAACTCCATTTCTTTCTCCCTCCAACTTGTCATTTCATCAATTTCAAATTCCACCTAACTACATTTATTTTCACATTCATCAAAATGTGCTCATTCCTCCTCCACTCACATGTTGACAAGTGGCCTTTTCCTATTGATTGGTCTTTTGTCCCACATTCATCCCTTTTGCCTCATTCTCCATCATTCTCTTCTATAAATAGAAGGCTCTCATTTGAATTTTGGATCCACAACTTCATGCAACATTATTATCTTCAAGTTTTGAGCAATTTCTATCCACTTTCATCCATTTTCATATTGTCATAGCTAGGTTATGAATAAATTTCATCAAGGAGCATCAAATCTTCACAATTGATCATCAAGCTTACAAGGAATTAGGAAAGGGCCATTTTCCACATCAAAATGGCACCAATTCCCCCATGGGATTGAGAGTTTGAGAATTTAAATAGGATTTAATAGCTTTTTCATTGTGGTCTTCATATTATTTCTTGTTTTCATGTTTCAAATGAATTTCATAGGTAATGTTGTTTCTAACTTGCATATTGGACTAATTGTGTGTTTGTTCATTATGTTTGTGTAGGTCTAGGACCAACATTCACATGATGTGTTCCTTTTCTTTGTTTTGTACAAGGTTTTGCGCCCTTTCAAAACCATGATTACCTTATCAAAAAAAAATACGGTCAAGGCAACTGAGAGGTATACTTAATCAATATCCTTTTTGAAAACTCAAAATGATGTTGGAGAGCAGGTAGCATATCCCATCAATTTTTAGTTGTGGTGGCCACTATTTTGAATGCAGTTAGCCCTCTTCTACAATTTGTTTTGGCCTAAAATTTGAGCTATCAAATCTAACAATAAAAAAGCTTAGAACATATAAGGGATAGGTTTCAAAAATATTCTTGAGTCCTCTTGAATCTTCCACATGCAAATGTAGTAATTCCCTATGTACGAACATGTCTATTCTTTTGTGCTAAAATTATCAAATGCAAAACTACAACCAAATCCCCTTTGATAAACTCTAAATAGTATAGATAAATATTAGAATAAAATGATGTTGGAGCTGCACAACTACCAAATACTCTAATCGCCTCTTGAAAAATTAAAACAATTAAGAATTATCTATAATTGGCTACTAAGGCATAGAATTGAGGTTGTAGAAAATGATAAAGGCTTCTTAATAGATAGGTATGACCAAATCAAATATTATTTTCAAGATAGGTAGTCACCATGATAGAGATTTGTTTCATCAAATTAAATTCTAACATAATAATATCATGATTACTATATTAATGAATATTAAAGAACCACATACAACATCTATATAGAAATATTTTCTAAAACATGAAATTATGTAATAAAAACTTGGTTACTAAGACACAAAACTAAGCTTGAACACAACAACAATGACTTCTTACAAAGAGGGTTTGGCCTCTAAAATATTGCTTTCAAGATGGGTAACTACTAGGAGGAAACTCCATTCCCCTAAATCAAATTCTAACATTTAGCAATATTAGGAATACTATATTCATTAAAATCAAGGAAACACATACAACATCTATATATAAATGTTTCCTAAAATATGAATGGTGCATTATGGACCACAACAATTCTCCTAAATGTGCAGTATGTGGCTATATGCACGATGGTGATTCTATAATGGATCAAATACTTTTTTCAATTTCTACTAGTCTTAAGTGCAAGATTAAAATTATTGGTTTTGGCACTCCACCTTCTTATGGTTTTGGAACTTCTTTGAGAGTAGGGATGTCATTTTTTATCAAGGCTTTGAGGTGGAGTCCTCACCTTTCCCCCATTTCCTCCCTGACACTTGAGAGTATCTTCTTCATAAATAAGAGTTGCTAAAATTGCATCATTATGAAAATAACGCCCTATCTTGGAAACAACATGCAAGGTATGTAACCTTCATTCTTGTAACATTTGATCAATAATTTTCAAATTAATAAATCGATTTCATAAAACAAAATAAATAACCTTCATTTATTCATTTACATTATTTTAAATTACAACTTCTTTTATATGTAATATTTACTCTTCACTAAAATAATATAAATGAATAATTATTCTTTTCCAAATTATTTTTAACTATTCTAAATAACAAAATAGTATCATCTTAACAATATTGATTTACTTGATAAGTACTTATTTTTGAATTAATTATACATTAAAAAAGGAGGGTTGTGACACATTCAAAACTCTTAAGATCTCTAATACAACAATTTAATCTACTAGTTGAATAGAAGTTATATAGGAATATTCATTTGCATAAAATTTGAAATGATGAACATAAATGATCCTTGATCAATTTATATTCATAAGATAGATGAAGTATATAATTTAGGAGTCAATTGATTGTGAAATTATCACAATATTCTCATTTATTCAAAACTTGTATTTCTATACAAAATTCATAATTGCATTTAAAATTCTTCCCTATAAAGCCTAGATTAGATTGATACAAACTCAAAACATAATTTTTTTCTTGGAAATCTAAGATCCTATCAAAAATGGCTTAGAATTACTTTTATAGAAATAAGGGAGTTGTTATCACTATGATTTTCACCCTAGCTAAATATTAACATAACTAATCATGTGAAACATGGGAAATTTTCTAAGGCTGTGGGTCACATATAGTAGAAAAGAACCTCCAAAGAAAGTCGGTTCTTAAACTGGACCTAAGTTATGCTAAACGAAAACTTGTAGAGAAAAAGGGAAGAAGAATAACCTGAAATGAAAAAGAAAAACACAACACTATTGAAAACTTCTAAAAAGGGTGATACACCAATATTAAACTAGGACCTGAAACTTAGACACACAAAACACTTCTTTACAGTGAATGAAACTAAGACTTACACAACTCACTCTTGTATTCTTGCATAAATGTTTTATAAAGAGGACTTGATGGTCAAACTTCTAGAAGGAAAAGAAACTCACTACTAGAAACTATGTTGCAACTCTGACACTTATTATAACATGCATTAAAACACCATTTTTGCATAAGACTGCTAAATATGAGACAAAGCTAAAAGGAGAAATAGATAATACCTCACAATTTAATTGATCAAATCAATGGTGCACACAATGGAGCAAAGATTGAGAAGGCAAAGAAACTTCAAAAACACTGTTATTCAAGGTCTTCACTATTATTCATATCCAAAATAGCTACAAAATATGTCAAAATATGTCATAGGACTCAAAGAAACACTAAGTACAAAATCTACATAATCAAAATTGACTCAGAAAATGAGTCAAAAAATAAATATATCCCTCTCCAAATAGTTCTACAAAAGAAGGAAGAAGAAGCTTCCTTGGGTCAGATGCCTCCAAAAACCTAAAAAGCTAGCAACCAAAATGAGCTCCAAAGAGTGGAAGAGGTCAAGTTTGACCATGTCAAAGATAAAAGCATCATAAAACACCCTCCTAAATGCTCTCAACTGCTCATCAAGGCAAATAAAAGCTCCTAAATGTCCTCCATTTCTTGGAAAATTGGATCCAACCTCCTCAATATTCTTGGCATGCCATAAATCTAATCCACATTTCTCTCATGACTTGGTCATATGAACACATGTTCTGATCTTTGCATTTAAAAATAACGACTTAAATTTAAATGATTTATAAAGCATCACTTAAACTTAAGCATTTTACAATGTAATAAAATGCAAAAATAAAATAAAAAGACCATGTATTTATTCATAGATTAAAGAAAAGGCTTTACCAAGTCAAAATACATATTTAACATGCCTAAGTTACATAAATCATAAGACATGAATTCTTAGCCCATGGTGAAAATAAGTGCATTGTTTTTTATTTTAAAAGATAGGCAAAAATGCCTAATCTCTTATCGGCATACACTAGGGTAAAAACCCTAAAGAGAATCGAGCCATACTTGGGGAAAAAAAATTCATTTCATCAAGCCCAAAGAGAGAGACAACACAACCATGAGGGTTTCATTGAGATCTTCCATGGATATTTAGGAGAAAACTGCAGCTACCGAGGCATAAAACAATATATAGGATGACAGGAGACTTTAGGTAAGCCATTTTTTGAGATCATTTTGTTGTTTCTATGACTTTTGTTGAGAAAAATAGCTCAATCCTTAGCCAAAAATCCTATTTCATTCTTTCAATGCTATAATTTTTAGCTTTGCATGATCATTTTGACTTTCTATAAAAAAATTCAATGCATTTTTTAAAGAAACAACCTAGGGTTAGTAAAAAGAAAAACCATCCATGCATTGACAGGCCGTAGGCTCTCCATGGAACTTGAAAGGAAACTCTCCTTAAATTTTCAAACTTCTTCTTGAATTCTAAAATTGATGACTCCTATGTTTTATCTTCAATGTATAATTGGAAAAAACACAGTCTTAAAGGGTTGTGGGCTCCTCTCTTTCCACTGAGTGTTTATTTGTTTTTACCTTCATGTAGCTTGAAGCTCTCCAGAACAGGATTCATTACTATATTGAATATACTTTTTTTATTTGGTTTCCATGTAAAAAGGAGAAAACAGATTGGTATGGCCATGGTAATCATGGTTATGGGATTTCTTTCATTAATTGAGCATACACTTTGTGTTTTTCTATGTTTGAACTCTCTGAAACTTAGATTTCTATATTTGATATATTCGTGAAAACCCACAATGATTTCCATACTTTCTTGACTCCATGTAACAAGGAAAAAAATGTAACAATAATAAAATAAACTCCTTGTATGGATTGGTCCTAGAGTTTGTATGAAATATTTTTTGAAGATTTATATTCTCAGTCATTCTGAAAATAATGATTGTCATACCTAGATTGGAAAAATGCATGAATATTGAGAAACATTGTTCTCCCTTCATGTTGCTTGTCAATTAAAAATAACTTGATGAAAATACAAGAAAAAAAATTAATGACTCTTTTATGCTTGTAATAACCTATCTTCAAAACACCCATTGCACTTTATGGCATAACATCTCCTATAGATTTCATTTTGTTCACATCCTGTAATCATTGCATTTCATTTGTGTCAAAACTTTAGCATTTTCTAACAGTTCACATACCTTGTTTGTACTGTTACAAGAAGTCATAAGCTCTACTCCTTCATATTCATTGAAACCTTCTTGAACCTTCTCGAATACTATCTTTGTTTCACTATGATCAAGGCCACTATACACTCATCACTCCAATATAGCAACTTGTAATCCCACAACACACAAAGACATGGGTATCCACATGATATAGTCAAGTTTTACATTACATTTTCTCTCTTCTTTACTCATTAGAGATGCATCATTAAATGACCCAGACACTATCATTCTCTTAACATACAATGATGAACAATGCACTGTCATTACCTTGTTTTCTTAATTGGACAGTTGTCTCACAAACCATGTTACTACTCACCACCTCCTTTTGTGAGATAGTTGTCCTCATACATCACTTTATTGTGTACTCCACTATAATGATGATGTTGTCTCAAATGATCTATCCTAGAAAGGATAGTGTTAATTGACTAATGTAGACCATGGTGAGGTATTAGCTTCCTTGAGTAGTGTAAATCGATAAGATAATCATGCACCTGCACAATGCAACTCACTTAGGCATGACTATCTCATGTAGCTCATGATAAATTTTTATTGAATAACTCAGAATAATCTCATTGAATCCTTGTAGATGATTCTTGGGACATGTTTCTACTGATAAGGAGTATCACTATTTATGTGAGATGACTCCCATTAATAATGATATCCATTCCTCATCAGTAACACTATGATTGATGAGACTCGTCAACAAGAGACCAAAAGTGATATAAAAATGCTATTATCCTTCCCTAATGAAAGAAAAAGGCAGCATGTTGGGATCAACCCTTGTGGGAGCCAAATTTAATCCCGCATGCTTTAATTAGATGACTCAAAAACAACATAACTTTTCCTATACCTGCACATGAAGCAAACAAGTTAGAAAAATATGTGCATGTGGTAGAATTTTTTGATATTCTTGTTGTTTTCATAACATGATGCTAACTATTTTGATGCAGTTGATGATCATATTGTATGTTTATAGAGGTATGTGTATGTATGGATTGAAAACCTTCCATTGCTCTAACAAAACTTTTCTTTCTCAAATGCAGGCAATTAGGAGCGACGAGGAAATGACAACTGGATGTAAGACAAGTGGAAGATGTAGAATGATGTAGAGCAACTCAACTAGAACCAGCCATTCAAGCAATGATTGGTCTTTTTTCCTTATATGTTCATTCCTTTGCAATATCTATAAATGTATAATGTGTTATTTCATCTATTTTAAAGAAGTTAGTCTCACGACTTGTGTAAGACCTTATACATTTACATTGTTAATAAAGATTACTTTTCTTCAAAATATTTGTATAATATTTCCTATGTTACTTGCATCTATATCAATGAAATCTAGCAATTTAATAATGTAATATTTTTTGATTCTATTTATGGACACATAAATGAATATAGCAGTACTAAAATGAACCCTTCTTTTATTTTAAAACTCCAAGAGCTCTACCTAATTGAGCTAATAGTGAAATTGGGTAACATTTTGGTGACCTCTGCTAAATGTTTCCCTGTTAAATATGAAACCAGTTTCCTAAGTCTATCTATTGGGCATGGAGTCACTCAGAAACTTGAAAAAACTTGGAAAATAAACTCATAACCTTAGTAACTCAGCAGAATAGTGAGAATGACACCTGTAAACTTATGAAGTAGCAAAAATGTAGAAGGGAAACTATCTAGCTATGGTTAAAAAACACTTAGGGAATTGAAATTGACATCTAAGCTACAGTGCAAAAGAACTTATTGAAAGCATAAACCTAACCTAGTATGTAAAAGGTAGATCATACCTCAAAACACCATTTGAGGTGTATCCCATTAACTGGGATAGGAAAAATTTCTTCATCCATATTTGATAACTAGAATGCATTATGCTCCTTGCATTTAGTAATGATAAATAAGCCACTCCAAAAGTTATCAAACTTGGTGTGCTTTCCTGGCCTGCTTTTCAATTCATCCCTCTTGAGCACAACATCACCCTCTCTGAACACTCTGGGAGTTTCTTTCTTATCAAAGATTCTTTTTTATTTGGAGCTGATGATACTCAATTGATTTCATTGCTTTATCTCTTAACTCCTCCAACTCCATGAGCTGAGCATGCCTAACTATCATTGGGTCCTGATCCTCAAAAAATTCAAGCTGATGTATAATATAAAGAGCTAGTAGCTCTACAAATATAGGCAATCTAGCCTCCTTACCATAGACCAATACATATGGAGAATTCCCAATGGACCTCTTGAGAGTTAGTCTATATTCCCACATTGCAGATTTCAACTTGGTGTGCCAAGTCCTCTAATTATCCTCCATGGTTCTTTTGATAATCTGTATGAGATTCTTATTTGTTGATTCTGCCAAACCATTAGTTTGTGGGTAATAGTTTGAATAGGTGTTGAAATGAATGATAGTTTGAACAAGTATTCAAATGAATGCCATTTCTAACAACCCAATCACTCACTCTTAATCCGACAAATACTAAGGAATTGTTTGAAATGATTGATTTAGGTACTCCAAATCTAGTTACTATGTCATCATAAAAGTTCAAAACAATAGACTCATTAGCTTCTTTCAAAGCCACCGCTTTAGTCCAACGTGTAAAGTAATCAGTTGCAATAAGAACCCACTTGTGGCTTGCACTTGAAGGCAGATTTATGGGTCCTATGAAATCAATACCCCATCTCATGAAGAGTTGTTCCACTTGAATTGGTTGCAAAGGAAAAGCTGGAAACCTCTCTTTTCCTACAAATAAAGAATATTTTACACACTTTCTTGCCCACACATGGGCATCCTCAAACAAGCTTGGCCAGTAATAGCTAGCTCTCATTATCTTCCAGGTAGTTGTTCTTGGGGAAAAATGACCCCCAACAGTTCTATCATGGAACTCATGAAGCACTTTGTCTATTTGATCATTAATAATACACCTTAAAAGAATACCATTAAGATCCTTTCTAAAAAGAACATTGTTAACCAATACATAAGGAATGAACCAAAATCTTAAATATCTTCATTTAGCTTTATGCAAACCTGATGGACACTCACCAGTCTACAAGAAATGAGTCATATCATGCAACCAACCTACTTTTAACACAGGTGCAGCATTCTGAGGCTCATCTTCATTGACCAAAAAAACTTTTTTTTATGTCTTCTGTTCATTTTCAGATCTTGTAGCTAGTTGTTCACACAACCCTTTACCTATCACAAGCTTGGTTATCTTGATATCAACATCGTATTCCATGATTTTTGTAATCCATCCTGCCCTTTTCTCATTCAAATACTTGCTTAGCAAAAACTCTTTCACACCAGGATGAGCAACCATTAAATGAATTTTGTTATTAGAAACAAATGGCTTAAACTTTTTCAGACTTCTAATAAAAACAAGCACATGTTTTTCTATGAATTTATATTTCTACTCATAATCTTCTAAACCTTGATTGAAGAAATCAATGGGTTGTTCCAAACCCTCATCATTCTATTGTACCAACATAGCAGAAATGGTTTCTATACTACCAAAAGCATACAAAATGAAATCTTTTGCAAAATTTTGATTTACCAAAGTAGGAGCTATTGATAAGGCCTTTTTAATTGTTTCAAAGTTGTATTTAGCTTCTCTGGTCTAGCTAAAGGCTTCATTTTTCTTTAACATGGTAGTTAGAGGCCTCAAAAAAGTTACAACATTAGGAATAAGCCTCCTCAAGAAGTTAATTCTGCCAAGGAAGCTTTGCAGACCCTTCTTATGATTGGGTAAAGGCAGCTTTAAAATAGCTTTTAACTCTCTTAAGATCAATGGTGATCCCATATTTTGACACTATTTGTCCAAGAAGCTTGCTTTCATGGACAAAAAAGATACTCTTTTTTGGATTGAGGGATTTACCAAACTCCCTACATCTTTCAAACACTTGTTTCAAAAGAGACATATGTTCATCAACATTCTTGGAGAATACTATGACATCATCAAGGTAAACTAGCACTAGCTTATGAATCAACCCCTGAAATGCCATGTCCATAGCCCTTTAAAAAGTGGCTCCAACATTGGACATGCCAAAAGGCATTCTCTTGTAGGACATAGTGGCCCATTTTGTTGTAAAAGTAGTCTTGTATTGGTCTTCCTCTTTGACTAGTAGCTAGTTATAGCTAGAAAAACCATCTAATAAAGAAAATCTCTTTGAACCAGCAACTACTTGAAGAATTTACTCCATAAAGGACAATAGGTAATGATCTTTCAATAATTCTCTCTTAAGATCTCTAAAGTCTACATAGAGTCTGATCTCCCTATTTTTATTTCTAACAGGTACAAGGTTAGAAACCCATGAGGTATGTTTAATTGGGAAGATAATACCCCCCTCAACTAGTTTGGTCAGCTCTTTAATCATGAGAGGCTCAAGCTTAGGGTTTAAAGGTCTCTATTTTTTCCTAACAGGCTTAGCATCAGGCTCTAATTCCTATGTATGTTGAGTAATATGAGGATCAAAACCTCTCAAATCAGAATACTCCCATGCAAACACATCATGAAATTCTTGACACAAAGCAATGAAAGCTTGCCTATCTTCAAATGAACAAACTTTACCAACCTTAAGGAGCTTACCTTTGAAAATTTCTAGCTCTTAATAGTGCTCTTCTTTGATCTGCAAACCAACTTTACCTTTCCTGAGCTGATCATCGGTGCTGAAAATGGATTCCAAGGTGACTAGACCCTTGGGCAGCTTGTTAGTCCTCAGTTGTATGATCTGATCATCGTACTGATACTTTAGCTTCTCCTAATTTATAATAGTAAACTCATATTCTTCAAGAAAAAAACTTAAAACCTGCTCATCACTCTCAAATACTTTCCAGTGAACACTGTTATTAGGAATAGAGGGTCAAACTATAACTTTAACATACTATTGTACTTTTTCCTTTCTAATGTCACTAGGTTGTCAAATTGTGCACCAATTATAGCTAGCCTATCAACATGCTTGTTTTGATTCCTAGGAATAGAAACCAAATTAAAAGCATTGAACTCCTCAATCATATCCCAAACTCTATTTCTGTAAGACTTGAAAGCATCATCCTTAGCCACATTCAAGCCTCTTACCTAATTAACAATTAGTTCACTATCACCAAATACCTATAGGTAGCTTATTCCTCTTTTCCTTGCCCATTCCAAACCTTGAATTAAACCTTCATACTCAACAGTATTGTTAGAACAGGAAAAAGAAAAGTGAAAAGCAGAATAATATTTATCACCTTGTGGGGATACAAGCATTACACCCCCACCTACTCCATTTCTGCTTCTTGAACCATCAAAGTACATTTTCCACAACTCATTGTACTACTCTAACTATTGTTCTACCTTCTTCTCAAGGTTCAACATAACTGTTTCATTTTCATGAAACATATAAATACCTGGTCCTCTTTCCTTAATGTGTCTACATGGCTCATCTACCACATTCTCTATTGCCCACTCATTCAAAAGTATATCAGGTACACTTTCAGCTTGCAGAGCTCCTTAGCAATAACAAGCTCATTATCATCAAGAATGACATAATTGGCATTCACAACACTTGGAACATAGGGCTCAATGTGGTCCTTAGCAAGCAACTTGGATCTGATATTCACTTTTGTCCCATACCTAGTCCTAAACAACATGTGGGACCAATCTGAAGATAAATAACCACCTATCTTAGCAATAAAGTCTCTTGACAAGCACAATGCAAAGTAGGGAGAAAGGTCAATGACAAAGTTATCTTGAGGGATGGATAAGTTAGGACAGGCATGAAGTGTAAGGCTTTCATCCTTAATAATACCTACTTTGTTAACAACTAAACCGTCAAGCTAAACTACTCCCTTTTCAAAGGGCTGGTATTTCAATCCTAACTGATATGTTATCTTCTTAGGCATGAATGAACTACTAGCTCCAATACTAGCCATATAGTTATGCTTGTCCCCTATTATCAAAGGCACATAGAAAGGGGGAGGCTTAACATCCCTACCTAGTTGTTTACTGCTTCCATGAGGTTTGTTTGTGAAAACAACTTTAAGTGGGTCAACTACAACATCACTAGGCACTCTCCTTTCAGCTAATGTGGATTGTAACAAATCTATTTTACTTGGAATAGCTAAAGAGTCCCACATGGACATTGTTACATTCATCTTTTTCATGTTTTCAACAATGTTGAAAGGTGCAACAACACTTGCCTTCAAGGTATGCTTACAAGTGTGGTTGTTCCTTAGTAGCTCCTTAAGGATTTCTCTGTAAAATGTGAGGCACTTGAGACATGGATGGTTTTGTAGCTTCTTTGCCTTTTCTTGTTGATTGCTCAACCTAAAGGGCTCTCTTCTTAGCTCTTGTGTTTGCTGCAATTAGAGAATCATCCCTGCTCACTCCACAGAATTCCTCACCCTGCCAATTTAGGAAATTGGCATCACTTGGAGGTTGATCCTGATATTGTGGAGCTCCATCAGTAAGTATACTAGGTTGTGAACTTGAGGTATTTTGCACCATCAACAGTTGGTTGATGACTCCATTTGATCACATATCCTAATCATGAGGTTGGTGGCAAGGAAAGCACCACTCATAATCTACTGTGAGGTTGTTTTGAATAGGAACAAGGTCCCTAGCTATACTAATAGGTGTTGGAGCATAAGGCTGAAAAGGACTTGGGTTTATATTTTGTCTAGCACCTTGATAATTACCTTGGTATGGTTGTTTGTTGCCTTGATACTACTGACCTTGAACCTGATATGGCTTCACCCTTGATTCTATTGTTAGTAAGGCTATCTACTATAGAATTTTTACTTCTTTATACTCACTAGTTCATTTCCAAAGGTTTGCAATACATTTTAAATCTTTTTCTAGCTATTTTTTATCTCCTGTGACTCCTGAGAAGGACCTACAATAGTTGTTTCATAGCTGGCAGTAGCTAGTAACACTGCAACACCAAGTAAAGGAGCAAAAGGTGGTATTTGCAAAGGCATTGAGAACTAAATTTCTAGAAAAATAGGCATTGGTGGCCTGGGTGCAATCTTACCAGCCTGAATCAATCTATTTTCTACCTTGATTACCAAATCATATGTATTTGGTAATGAAATCCCTCCCATTGGTTGGGTCATGATACAAATGTCATTGTTGGGGGCTCTTAAATAGTATAGAAATGTATATTCAGGAGAAGGCCTTACCATTTCAGGTATTTTAAACCATGTCCTCTGAAAATGAAAGTTGAAGTTTGGCATCTACTCTTGAGGAGCTCTCTTAATCATTGTTAGCTGCTCAACTAGTGACAAGTGGTCTGATTTATCTTGGAATTTCTTATGTAGTTTGTCCCCTAAGTCATCCCACATTGCAATTGTACCAACTGGTAAGCCCCTAAACCACTGCAAAGCCTTACCTTTAAATGAAGTAGCTAAAATTCTAATAGCTACATTCTCTTGAGTAACATGATGCACCACACACAAGGATGCCACATCTTAGGTATGTTCAATGGGGATTGTTTGGTCTTCTCCTGTAAAAATGGGTAGACTTATCAAAGCTTCCACAATTATATCATTATGTTGTTGTAAATTCAATGGACTTCCTCCATAAAAAAGCAAAAAATGGCTGATTACTTGCCATTCGAATAGTTGGAGGATTGACTTGAACAACAGGTACAAAAACTATAGGTATAGCTACTGTTGGCCTAAAACTAGAAGGTGTAGATTGATTTCTTTTTGATGCAGCAAAAGTCCTTGTTGTTGTTCTACCTAGTCTTTTAGGTGGAGACAAATGTAGGTATTCAAATAAACTCGAACTCCTAGTTTGTATCTTTTTCATAAACAAAAAACATCACTGGTCTTTTTGTTCTATTATCAGTGGGAGTCACCATATATCCATAAAAAACCTCTTAAAGGTTTGAAAAATGTTGGTAGCATATCAAAACTAGCAATGAACATGTTATTTTTTTTAAACTATTTGATTCGACAGTCTCATCAAGCGTGCCAAAATTGTTATCACTATGATTTTCACCCTAGCCAAATCTTAACACAACTAATCATGTGTAACATGAGAAATTTTCTAAGGTTGTGGATCACCTATAGTAGAAAAGAACCTCTAGAGAAAGTCGGTTCTTAAACTGGACCTAAGTTATGCTAAACTAAAACCTGTAGAGAAAAAGGGAAGAAGAATAACCTAAAATGAAAAAAAAAACACAACACTACTAAAAACTTCTAAAAAGGGTGATACACCAATATTAAACTAGGGCCTGAAACTCAGACACACAAAACACTTGTTTATAGTGAATGAAACTAAGACTTGCACAACTCACTCTTGTATTCTTGCAAAAATGTTTTATAAAGAGGCCTTGATGCTCAAACTTCTAGAAGGAAAATAAATTCACTGCTAAAAACTATGTTGCAACTTTGACATTGATTATAACTTGCATTAAAATACCATTTTTGCATAAGGGTTCTAAATATGAGACAAAGATAAAAGGAGAAATAGATAATAGCTCACAATTAACTTGATCAAATCAATGGTGCACACAATGGAGCAAAGACTGAGATGGTAAAAAACTTCAAAAACATTGTTATTCAAGGTCTTCACTATTATTCATGTCCAAAATTTGTCATAGGACTCAAAAAGACACTAAGTACAAAATCTTCATAATCAGAACTGACTCAGAAAATGAGTCAAAAAAGAAATATATCCTCTCCAAACAATTCCACGAAAGAAGGAAGAAGAAGCTTCCTTGGGTCAAATGCCTCCGAAAACCCAAAAGTCTAGCAACCAAAATTCCTCCAAAATGAGCTCCAAAGAGTGGAAGAGGTCAAATTTGACCATGTCAAAGATAAAAGCATCATAAAACACCCCTAGATGCTCTCAACTCCTCATCAAGGCAAATAAAAGCTCCTAAATCTCCTCCATATGTTGGCAAACTGAATCTAACCTCATCTATATTCTTGGCATGTCATAAATCTAATCCACATTTCTCTCATGACTTTTTCATATGAAAACATGTTCTTATCTTTGCATTTAAAAATAACGACTTAAATTTAAGTGATTTATAAAGCATCACTTAAACTTAAGCATTTTATAATGTAATAAAATGTAAAAATAAAATTTAAAGACCATGTATTTGGTCATAGATTAAAGTAAAGGCTTTACCAAGTCAAAATACATATTTAAAATGCCTAAGTTACATAATGCATAGGATCTAAATAAGGCATAAGACATGAATTCTTAGCCCAGGGTGAAAATAAGTGCATTATTTTTATTTTAAAAGATAGGCAAAAATTCCTAATCTCTTATCGACATACACTAGGGTAAAAACCCTAAAGAGAACCAAGCCATATTGGGGGAAAAAATTTTCATTTCATCGAGCCCAAAGAGAGACAATTCCACCATGAGGGTTTCAATGAGCATACTCCATGGGGGTAAAAACTATAGTTGTAGAGGCATACAAGAATATGCAGGCCAACAAGAGACTTCAGGTAAGCCATTTTTTGAGATCATTTTGCTGTTTTTGTGAATTTTGTTGAGAAAAATAGCTCGATCCTTAGCCAAAACTCCTATTTCATGCTTTCAATGCTCCGATGTTTAGCTTTGCATGGTCATTCTAACTTTCTATAAAAAAATTCAATGCAATTTTGAAAGAAACGAACCTAGGGTTTGGTAAAAAGAAAAACCCTCCATGCATTGATAGGCCATAGTCTCTCCATTGAACTTGAAAGGAAACTCTCCTTACATTTTCAAACTTCTTCTTGCATTCTAAAATTGATGACTCTTATGTTTTATCTTCAATGTAAAAATTAAAAAAAACATATTCTTAAAGGGTCGTGGGCTCCTCTCTTTCCACTGAGTGTTTATTTGTTTTTACCTTCCTATAGCTTGAATCTCACCAAAAAATGACTCATTATTGTATTGAATATACTTTTTGTATTTGGTTTCCAAGTAAAAAGGAGAAAACACAGTGGTATGGTCATGGGCTCTTCCCCTCTGGTTGTTTATTTTTCTGTGTTTAAAGCTCACAAAACTTAGTTTTGTTTATATATTGAATTTATGTGTTACATTTTCCATGTAAAAATGAAAGAACAATAATCATGGTTGTGGGATTTCTTTCATTAACTGAGCATACACTTTGTGTTTGAACTCTCTGAAACTTAGTTTTCTATATTTGATATATCCATGAAAACCCACAATGATTTCCACACTTTCTTGACTCCATGTAACAAGGAGAAAATGTAACAATAATAAATGAAATTCCCTGTATGGATCGGTCTTAGAGTTTGTATGAAACATTTTTTGAAGTTTTATATTCTCAATCATTTTGAAAATAATGATTGTCATACCCATATTCGAAAAATGCATGGATATTGAGAAAGATTGTTCTCCCTTCATGTTGCTTGTCAATAAAAAATACCTTGATGAAAATAAAAGAAAACATTTTAATGACTCTTTTATGCCTATAATAACCTATCTTCAAAACACCCATTGCACTTTATGGGATAGCATCTCTTGTAGATTTCATTTTGTTCACATCTTGTAATCATTGCATTTTATTCATGTCAACACTTTAGCATTCTGTAACAATTCGCATGCCCTATTTATACTGTTACAAGATATCATAAGGTTTGCTCCTTCATATTCATTGAAACCTTCTTGAACCTTCTTGAATATTGTCTTTGTTTCACTGTGATCAAGGCCACTGTACAGTAATCACTCCAATACTACAACTTGTAATCCCGCAACACACAAAAGACATGGGTATCCACATGATACAGTCACATTTTACTTTACATTTTCTCTCTTCTTTACTCATTAGAGTTGCATCATTAAATGACCCAGAACACTATCATGCTCTTAACATACAATGATGAACAAAGCTCTATCATTACCTTGTTCTCTTAACTAGACAGTTGTCTCAAAAACCATGTTACTGCTCACCACCTCCTTTTGTGAGATAGTTGTCCTCATACATCACGTTATTCTATACTCCACTATAATGATGATATTGTCTCAGATGCTCTATCCTAGAAAGGATGGTGTTAATTGACTAATGTAGACCATAGTGAGGTATTAGCTTCCTTGGGTAGTGTAAATTTGTAAGATACTCATGCACCTGCACTGTGCAACTCACTTAGGCATGACTATTCCATGCAACTCATCATAAATTTTCATTGAATAACTCAGAATAATCTTATTGACTCCTTGTAGATGAGTCTTGGGACATGTTTCTATTGATAAGGAGTATCACTATTTATGTGAGATGACTCCCATTAATAATGATACCCATTCCTCATCAGTAACACTATGATTGATGAGACTCATCAACAAGAGACCAAAAGTGATATAAAAATGCTATTATCCTTCCCTAATGAAAGAAAAGGGCAGCATGTTGGGCTCAACCCTTGTGGGAGCCAAATTTAATCCTGCATGCTTTAATTAGATGACTCAAAAACAACAACATAACTTTTCCTATACCTGCACATGAAGCAAACATGTGCATGTGGTAGAATTTTTTGATATTCTTGTTCTTTTTTTAACATGATGCTAACTATTTTGATGCACTTGATGATCATATTGTATGTTTATAGAGGTATGTGTATGTATGGATTGAAGACCTTCCATTGCTCTAAAAAAACTTTTCTTTCTCAAATGCAGGTAATTAGGAGCGATGAGGAAACGACAACTGGATGCAAGACAAGTGGAAGATGTAGAATGATGTAGAGCAACTCAACTAGAACCATCCATTCAAGCAATGATTGGTCTTTTTTCCTTATATGTGCATTCCTTTGCAATATCTATAAATGTATAATGTGTTCTTTCATCTATTTTAAAGAAGTTAGTCTCATGACTTGTGTGAGACCTTATACATTTACATTGTTAATAAAGATTACTTTTATTGAAAATATTTGTATAATATCTCCTATGTTACTTGCATCTATATCAATGCAATCTGGTAATTTGATAATGTAATTTTTTCTGATTTTATTTATGCACACATAAATGAATATAGAAGTACTAAAATGAACCCTTCTTTTATTTTAAAACTCCAACAGATCTACCTGATTGAGATAATAGTGAAATTGGGTAACAGGAGAAACAAGCTTAAAGCCATGAATAGATGCCATATTTGCATTTGACAGTCTTGCCCTTTAGGATCAGAAAAAAACAAGTACAACTACTTTGTAAAAGACAAAAATCCTTCACTAAAAGAAAAAATAGTTGTAGAAGTCATTGAAGGAGATATTTTTGATTTGGAAATTATTAAGAAGAATAGAGAAGAGAAGATGTATGATGGTTTTTTTGGCTTCTCAACTATTTTTTGAGAACACTCCTAGAAACCATTAAGGGTTATGGTGACTACAAAAAAAGGAAAAAAAAGAAAACCGCAACATCTTTGTGGACTATTGATTACCTTATATTGTCATGTCGTCATCTGAGTTGGATATTAAATTAGGAAATTGATGACATAATAGAAAATATTTATTGTAATTTATTATATTTTTCATCACACTCCACATATGTTCTCTTTCATGGCCATGGGAATGAAAGTTCCTTTTCCATATTGTGCATGTACTGAAGAAAGTTTTCATCTAGATGTGCTCTAGATTCTCTTTAAAATGTGTCAAGACCCTACTCATAAAAGATCAATTTATTTGAAGTAGAATTGGGAAATTTTGTATCCACAAAATCATTGGCATATATAAATGCTACAAGGGTAGGTTCAGTGGTGTTGAAACCTACCTTCCATTGATATGGAGAATTGAGTTCTCCCTTATCATCTAAGATGTTTGGCATGATCTTCATTTATAAGAATTTGAAAGACTCAAATTTAGCCTTTATCTATTGCACCACCATAGTCATGTATGCCTACATTCCCCTACCAAATAGTCCATATCCCATGTAGGCATGGTGTTGAAAATAGTGTCATTTTCAAATATTTTCCCCTTAAAAATGCCTTGCAAATTATCCATCATAAGTACCCATTTATTCATGATAATCTCTAGTTTCTCTTGATATTTTGCATTTTTAGCATAGGAATCCTTTAGATTAGAGTAAGCCAAGTGTGAGTCCTCTAATTTTACCAATACTTTGGATACTCTATTTTTGATCACATAGTCAACTATGATGTTTGGATTTTTCTTTTTCTCTCCTTGAGCATTCATTAGTTGTTCATCAAGCTCCTTCATATTTTCAGTCAACTCTTCATTTTCCTTTATCAAGTTAGAGTTGAAGCACTTGTAGCTTCAGTCCTTATTGGAGGGGATTTTTTTGATGGATCTTGCATCTTAATTTTTTTATATTTTGTAGTTAGTTTCACATGATACTATAACAACTAGTCATACTCCTCTTGCAACTTTTCGGTAGTGGCTCCACTAAATTTGGTTGTATGAAAATTCAAGGAGATAGCATAGGGAGATGTAGTGTTTGATACTCTCTTAACAATCACACTCCCTCTCATTTTCTATATGATCTTTTCCAGATGAGGCATATTTGTATTAGCAGCAAGGACCCATATGGCTATGGTTTCCCACTAAGGGTTGAAATCTAACATTGACTATGCATGTAATACCTATTATTTAGAATATAAAATATCTTCATCATGTTTTCTTATTATATGCAGGGCTATTGTAGAATCAATATCGCATTTTGACAACAATAGTAGCTCACTTTCTCTTACCACTCTCCTTCCTTCCTCAAGGGTGATGTTCTTAACATCAAAATTAGTTTCCTTTAGCACCTGCTTAGTGACGTCCTCATATTTGGAGGGGTGCACCTCACCTTTTTCTATGTTTAGTTTCTCATGAATCTCTTCTCTCCTTATCCTTAAATCACAATGTCTTTAAACTGCTTGGACTTGAAAAATTCATCATCTGAGATGAATTGGGTGCAAGCAAGGGCCCTCATATCATTAGCCTTGTGTCTACCACTTCAAATTTTTATGCCCAACTAACTTTAAGGGATCCTAGCAACATTAAAGCTAGGAGGAGAGGGAATTTCTTGATTTACCTCCTCTTCATCAAATCCTAGGGGATAGTCAACTAGAGGTGGTTGATAATGTCTTCTCTTTTTCTGAGGCTACTCTTATGGAGGAGAACCAACAAATGGTGCTCATGGGGGAGATGCAGGTATTTATTTATTTCTCTTGAGGAACAAGCTCCTTTATTACTAGCCCTTTTCCTTTTCTAATGAAAGAATAAATAGAGGGATTATTTTTTGGTTGGTAAAAAGGCCTTTCCTCCATAACTAGATCCTTCCCAATTAATTTTTCAATGTTATTTAGCACCATATAAGGGCTAGTAATAGGGTCCTTAATTTTAGCATAGGCCCCTAGATAATCTACTATCTTTTTGGCCTTTGTGTCCTCTTACTTCTTGAAGGAAACCCATTTTATTCTTCTTTCATTAACATCCTTATCAGTGAGGTGATTTCTAAGCACATCCTCACCAAAGAGGAGTTGGAGAGCAAAATATGATCTCCTAATGCTATTTCTCACTTGTTTAATGAAACCTTAAATTTTAAATGACATAACATTCTCTTAAACCATCTTGTAACCTTGCAGTATGCAATAAATGAATTCTAAGACCTCTCTTATTACTATGAATTCTGAAAAAATAATAGAGAAAGGGAAGAAGGAGCCTTTTTTTGTCACTTCAGGTGGGTCTCATTAGATTCATTGAGCTACCAAACTATCTCCAAGTATTCCAATCTGAGAGGGACATACTTGGGCATGATGTGAGGTCCCATAGGGCACCCTATACCCTTATGACTATATAATTAGAGTAGAGATATCAATATTTCTATTTTTTTCCCACCCAACTCAGGTACTTGATCCTTTGACCAAGAAATCTATGATTTTTTTATGTAATACTCCCTCATTCACTCCTATGAATCCCTCTACTCTTCTAAGAAAATGATCCTCAAAGATCACATAGTTGGTAGAGTCATAATGCATGTACCAAACATAATTTTAGTATTGGATGGGGAGAGAATTGTCATTCGCATCTACCATTTGAACTTGTAGTGCCTTTTCCCACTTGGTTCTTCCTCCATATAAAAAAAAAATAGCAAAGAAGAGAATACCACTTGAATTTTACCACCCTATTATTATCCTTGATCTCCATCAATTTCTTATGGATTCCATTTGAGGTGTAGGTAGCAAAGTCATATTCATTATTTACCAAGGTTTTCTATATGTCTTCTACCATGTATATTAGTTTCACAAGGATTTTAATCTTTACATCTCCACCCAAGACTTGGTAGAGTGCATAATAGGTCTTAATAAAATATTCCTTAAACATCTCAATATTGAAAGGATCATTTTAATTTGCAAGAATCCTCACTCACCTCTTATCAAACACTTTTTAGTGGGTTTCTTGGCAACCATAAAATCCTATAGTTTTTCTTATCTTGTTGGTATTTTTTGTTAAAGAAATAAAATTTTATGAATTTGTTGATAGCTAATTTTAGACCAAAAATGTTAGAAATGCTAGTTTTATCAATTTTTACTAACTCCCCACCATTATCAGCTTTGATGATTCTAAAATTTTCATCATATTTTTGAGCAATGTGTTTGATGAGCTCTATATCTATCAAAATTATAGGGACCATTAACTTCCCCAAGTCATACACCCATACATTGGAAATGGTAACCCTAGAGTCTCTTTTGTTGTGCATGTGGGTAAAAAGACTCAACCTCATTACAAAAAGATCTGCATCCCTACACTCTCTACCATTGTCCAATAAGACACTTGTTGCACTAGGCCCATGGGCACAAATAGTCTTCCTAGTAGAACTAAGGACTTATGCAATTAAATCCTCATCCAAGGGTCATTTAGACAAAGATGGTTGGTCTTTTAATTGAATCATGGTTGTAATTCAATTCTAGACCTAGGATTCTTGGGTGTTGGTGTTTATTAAATAATTAATTGGATCACAAGATCAATTACAAACCCTAAAATGTGAAGATTTGAAAATTATACAAACAAAATATTTTGAGAATGCAACTTACTTTTTTCTCACTTTTTGAGACCCTAGCTCATCACAAAAAGTTTTTGAATGCTAAATTTTTTCTCTAGATTCAGTGAATGCAAAATGATTTCGTTTCTCGATTCAATTGTAATATAAATGGAGAAAATATTCACAAATATTGGGTATAATTTAATCACTTATGTCATTACTTATCCATTCACATGATTCAAGTGCATCTAGCTATCCTTTTTTCAATTTTTAATGTGGACCATTCATTTGTGATGATAGGAAAAACTTCTATGATTGAGATTAATTTGACTAGATTTGAAAATATTTGGTGTTCTTTAAAACATCTTCACCAATAAAGGTGTTCCATGCTGGATCACATTACACATCATCTAAGTGTCTGACTTGCTAAGAAGAGATCCTTTAAATAGGAACATGACATCATCAAGAAGTCCATGTGGAAGCCTTCCTTAGCTTCATGACCTGAAATGGGGCATGTCTTGAAGATCTTGTAAACTTGAAAATTCCCTTTGAATTGTGTCATGTGTTTCCATTTAGCTAACCAAAAACCTAACCATTTTTTAAAAACCTTAAGGGGTAATTAAGAAAGATCCATGTATCTCTCTTCCATGCTTTTGAACTTAAGAATCTATCCAACTTTAGAGAGCATGTAGAATTGTGGAATTACACCAAGAGTTTCCAAGTGTTGAAATTTCATGATTCTTGGTTTTAATAACTAAGACTTTATTAACCAATCCATGAACTTGTGGAACTTTTCTAAGAATAGTTGACATTTCATACTTTCCAAAGTTTTATGCCGTGTTTTTTCTATAACAAACAAGCCTCCATGAACATGTAGAAACCAATAGAAATGAAGACAAGTGTTACCCTTTCCACATTTCCATGACCTCTCTCTTCTTTAATAAAATATTACCTATTGACGTATGAAAATCAATAGAATCATGACCAATGGCAAGTGGTGGGATCACTAAAGGTTATAAGTGTGGGTTTACTTAAGTTTCCAATTCACACATGGAGTAATTCGATTAAGTGAATGCTAGGAAGAGGTGAAGGGGCCGATAATCTTGTGTTATAAAGGGACTTCATAAGACAACATAGTGCACTGAGTATTGGGTAAATAAGTCAATGATCAATTAGATATAAAACATAAGGTAGAACTAGCACATTTAGGATTTTTAGGCCATAATACAAAAAATGAAAGATTTTGCAAAACCCTAGCACAAACAACATTTTTGTAACTTTTGGACATAAGAAAGGGGAAAAGAGCCATAAAATTTGAAAATGTACCACCAAGTGGTCAAAAAGAGTGGCAAAAAGGTCAGGATAAATAAGGCAACCATCACAAGTAAAAGTGGGAATTTGGGGGAGATGTATAAATGATCCAACCTACTCATTTTCCTCAAGAATCCTTCACAATAATTTCTTGAAGTACACCAATGAGGCATATGAGTGTTGACATTACCTAAAAGGTGACAATAGATTCTAAAGGCATTATATTGTTAGGGTTAGAAGGCAAATATCTAACAAGTTAAATGCAAATTTGAACAATAAAATAGAGAAATAAAACACAAAGAAAATTATAGTAGAAACAAGACAACACAAATAATTTAACGTGATTCACCCAATATGGGCTACATCCACCAAATCACATCCATCCAATGATTTTATTATCCAGTGCAAAACATATTACAATATCGTGAATAATGCCATGCTACAACTCCCCATCCCAACCGCTTATAATAAGGTTTTAAAAGCTTCTAGAAATTAGGGTTTACAATGTCGACTTTTTTCCTTTTCGGTGACGAAGTGAAAAAAGGTGAATTTTTTTTTCTCAAGGGCTGCCACCCCTGATCCCCTGCTTTTTGAGGGCTTCCACCCCCGAACCCCCGCCCGAGGCCCAGCCCGGCCTCGGACCCCAACAAGGATACATTAAGAGTGTGCAGTACTAAAAAGTATACAGTATATCATGATTAGTCACCACATACCAACAATCTCCCACTTGGAGACTGATCCTGGGCAACATCGCTACACTTACAGCTCCCACTGGAAATAAGCACCTTGGACCTTGCCATTTTTTTATACTTTTAACCATGAAGACCAACTGAAGCTAAAGAGGAGCTCAACTTCTCCCTTAGCACTGCCTTTGTAAACATATCTGGTGGATTGGCATCTGTATGTATCTTTTCCATCTTTACCTATCCATCCTCCAACACCGAACGGATGAAATGATATCTCAGCTATATGTGTTTTGTCTTAGAGTGCAAGGAAAAATTATTTACAAGATGTATAGCACTTTGGCTGTCTATAAACAAGTGGTTTTTAGCCTATTGTTTTCCCAACCCTTCCATGAAAAATTGCATCCATATCATCTCCTTTGTTTCCTCTATTGCAACAACATACTCTGCCTCTATGGTGGATAAAGAAACCACCTTTTGTAACCAAGAAATCTAACTCACTACTCTCCCACCAACTGTAAATACATAACTTATGGTACTCTGCCTAGTATTTATATCCCCTGCCAAATCTGAGTCAACATAGCCTTTTGAATCTGTATTAGAGCCCCCAAAACATAAACATTTATTGGATGTACCTCTCAAGTAATTGAGAATCCATTTTATCTCATTCCAATGCTCCACTCCAAGATGACTCATATACCTACTAACCACTCCTACAACATGTGCAATATATGGTCTCGTGCATACCATGGCGAACATTAAACTGCCTACAGCTGAAGCATATGGTACCTTGGACATTTTTCTTCCTCCTCTTGTGTCTTTGGACACATATCCTTAGTCAGTTTGACATGACTGGGCAAAGGTGTGCTAACAGCTTTTGCATTCTCCATATGAAATCTCTACAACACCTTTTCAATATAATCAGCCTAAGATAGAAACAATTTCCTATTTTCCTATCTCTTGTAATCTTCATACCAAGGATTTGTTTTGCTTCCCCCAAATCCTTCATATCAAATGAATTTTCTAACTATTGTTTTAACTCCTTTATGTGATCCATGTTAGACCTTGCTACAAGAATATCATCAACATATAAACATAGAATAATGTAGCTATCTTCAACTAACCTCTTAAAGTAAACACAACGGTCTGAATTACACCTATTGTAGCCTTGCTTAGCCATAAAACTATCAAATTTAATATACCATTGCTGAGGTGCTTGCTTCAAGCCATATAAACTTTTCTTCACTCTGCACACAAGTTTCTCCTTACCTTTGACCTCAAATCCTTGTGGTTGTTCCATATATATTTCCTCTACCAAATCAACATGGAGAAAGGAAGATTTAACATCAAGTTGTTCTAAATGCAAATCTTCAGCAACCACAATACTTAAAATAGTACGAATAGAAGTCATTTTAACAACTCGAGAAAATATTTCATCAAAATCAATACCCTTTTTCTGTACAAATCCCTTTACAACTAATCTGGCTTTAAATCTTTTCTTACCTCCATCCTCCTCTTTCAACCTATAAACCCATTTGTTTGGTAAAGCATTTTTACCTGTAGGCAACTTGCATAATTCCCAAGTCTGATTTTTGAACAAGGAGTCCATTTCTTCTTCCATTCCATGCTCCCACTGAACCTTGGTAGCCACCTGCATAGCTTCATGATAACATTTTGGTTCACCAACATCAATTAATAATATAGAATACAAAGAGGGAGAAAATATTTCTAGAGGTCTACTTATCCTTGAAGATCGGCTAACATTCACTGGAGTTTGTGGTATTTCTTGTTATTGTTGTTGTGGAGCATGAGGAACCATTGGAATATTATTGTTTGTAATATCATCCAGCACTGCATAATCCTTT
Source organism: Sequoiadendron giganteum (assembly GCA_007115665.2). Classification (NCBI taxonomy): domain Eukaryota; kingdom Viridiplantae; phylum Streptophyta; class Pinopsida; order Cupressales; family Cupressaceae; genus Sequoiadendron; species Sequoiadendron giganteum. The sequence continues at coordinate 230,105,003 of CM021108.1, read as the reverse complement.
TCTTTCTTCTCATGCTGCTGCAATAGATCTTTGTACAACACTTTCTCATTGAATATGGCATCCCTGCTTCTCACAATTTTCTTATTTTCAAAATCCCAAAGCCTATAACCAAATTCATCAACACCATATCCAAAAAATATACATTTCTTCGATTTTGCATCAAGCTTGGTTCTATTTTCAGAATCTACATGTGCAAATTCTTCACAACCAAAGTTTTTGAGAAAATAATAACTCACCTTCTTACCTATCCATGCTTCCTCTAGAATACCACAACCCAAAGGATTAGAGGGACCTCTATTAATTAAATAAACAACAGTGTTTACAGCCTCTGCCCACATGTTTAAAGGAAACCCAACATGCAATCTCATAGTCAGTTCATGCTCCATTCTTGTTTTATTCATGTCCTCAGCCACTTCATTTTCCTGTGGAGTCCTTTGAACCATTTTCTGCCTATGAATACCATTAGAGGAACAATAATATTCAACTCTTTGTTGCAATACCCACCACCATTATTAGATTTGAGATATTTTAACTTTTTACCTGTCTCATTCTCAACAAAGCTTCTCCATTTTTTAAAAGTTTCAAATACATCAGATTTATGCCTAAGGAAATAAATCCATACCTTCCTAGTTGCATCATCAATTAATGTAACATAATATTGAGAGCCACCAAGAGAAGATACTTGAGCTGATCCCCATACATCCGTATGCACAAGCTCCAATTTCTCATCTTTCTTTTGTTTCCCATCTTTGAGAAAACTAACTCTCTTTTGTTTTCCATAAACACAAATTTCACAGAAATCCATATTAACACATTTTAGACCTAGTAAAACATTCTTTGAATGAAGTACTTTCATAACTTTTCCACTCATATGCCCAAGTCTATTATGCCATAGTGTTGATTCAGAATCCACAACAACTATCTAATTTTTTTCTTGTTGAACTGAAACAACTGTTCCTGAACATTAATTTTTATTTGCAATAGCTAAAGTAGAAGGAACAATATGACCTGTACAAAGATATAAGGTACCTACTTTCACACCTTTTTCTACCACTAAGGTAGATTTTGTAACCTTCCAATTTTTATCATTAAATGTAACAACACAACTTTCATCATCTAGTTTCCCTACTGAAATTAAATTTCCTCTTAACTTTGGAATGTTCCTTACCTTTTTTAGTAGCCAATGATTCCCATTCTAAAACTTAATCTTGATTCTTCCCTTTCTAGCAATCTGATAGGATTCATTATCTCCCAAATAAACCAGCCCAAAATCCCCTTGGACATAATCAAGAAAATAATTTCTATGGGGAGTAGCATGAAATGAAGCCCCTAAATCTAACACCCAACAATCATCAATATTGTCAAGGGAAAGAATCAAAGCATCCTCATCAAATTTATTACTCACCACATTTTCCTCTTTATTTCCTTCCTTTTTGTCTCCTTCTTTATTTTTCTGAGACTAGTAATCTTTCTTTAAATGACCTAGCTTACCACAAGCGAACAATCCCTCTTGTCTCTAAATTGGGACCTTCTATCCTTTGATTTTCCTTGTGACTTCCCATGACTTCCAGAATTATTTCCTCTCTCCTTTGTTCTACCCCTACTTTATGCATTCAAAACACTACCTGATGTGGATGTTCCATCTAAGCTTTTCCTATGAATTTCCTCGCTCAAAATAACACCAACAACATCATCAAATTTCAATGTATTTGAACCAGAAAAAAATTGCTAACAACCATTACCAAGCTATTCCATCTTTCAGGAAAAGAACACAAAACCAAAAGAGCCCTAACTTCTTCATCAAATTTTATATTTACAGAGGTTAATTGACTGGTAATTGTATTGAATTCATTTAAATGATCAGTAACTGACCCACCTTCTACCATTTTCATATTAAATAAACGCTTCATAAGAAATACCTTATTCAAAGCGAAAGGTTTTTCATATAACTTTGCTAGGTTTTCCATCAACTCTTGAGTTGTCTTTGCTTTTTTAATATTGAATGCCATCAATTGTGCCAAGCATAAATGAATACTGCCAAGTGCCTTTCTATCCAAAATATCCTAGTCCTCATCAGACATTGCTGAGGGTTTCTTGGTTTTCCCTTCCAATGGCCACCATAAGTCTTCTAATAGAGGTAGTCCTCCATTTGCATCTTCCATAACTGATAGTTCTTCCCATTGAACTTCTCAACATTCAACTTACCCTCGTCTGGCATTGCTCCCACTTAACCGTGAGACTCCCACTCAACCCTGAGACTTTCCTATAGACGATAATAAAAAACAACCCGCTCTGATACAACTTGTTAGGGCTATAAGGCAGATATCGAACAAGTTAAATGCATATTTGAACAATAAAATAGAGAAATAAAACACACAGAAAAATATAGCAGAAACAAGACAACACAAAGAATTTAACGTGGTTCACACAATATGGGCTACATCCACCAAACCGCATCCATCTAATGATTTTATTATCTAGTGCAAAACATATTACAATATCCCAAATAATGCCATGCTACAACTCCCCATCCCAACCGCTTATAACAAGCTTTTAGAAGCTTCCAAAAATTAGGGTTTACAATGTTGGCTTTTTTCCTTTTCGTTGACGAAGCAAAAATAATGAAAAAAACAAATTTCTCAGGGGCTGCCACCCTCGAATCCTCACTTTTTGGGGGCTTCTTCCCCTGAACCCCCACCCAGGTTCTGGCCCGGCCCCGGACCCCAGTGAGGATACATGAAGAGTGTATAGTACTAAAAAGTATACAATATAGCATGATCAGTCATCACATACCAACATATATTTCAAGGAACATGATTTTAATTGAGATTTTGATAAGAAATAGGAGTTGTTCCAATTACGATTAGTCAGGTGTTCAACCATGTTAAATTTTGTAAAAAAAAAATTCACTGCACCAAAAGATTGACCTGATAATGCTTGATACAACTACAAAACTTAATTTGAATCCATAGATAGAAGTTAAGCCATGTCACGAAACTAAGCATTGCATTGCACAATACAAGGAGACCAAGGGTGTACACCTTGCAAAAATCCCCCCAACATAACTGAGGTGTTCGAACCCATGACCTAGGCTCTAATATCAATTGTTGCACAAACAATTGTCATTGCACCAAATGATCAACCTAATAATACCCGATACAATTTCCAAAGTTGATGAATCCATGGGAGGTGGTTAAGCCATGTCATGAACTTGAGTGCTACATTGCACAACACAAGGAGACCAATGGAAGATACCTTGCAACAATCCCCTCATCTCAAGAAAGGGGTTCGAACCTATGACCTAGGCTCTAATACTAATTATTTCACAAATAGTTATCGTTGCACCAAAATACCAACCTAATAATGTATGATACAACTACCAAAGTTAATTAATCCATAGGAGGCATTCAAGCCATGCCATGGACCCGAGCACTATGTTTCCCAACACAAGGAGACCAAGGGTTGACACCTTACAATAGTTAAAGTCAACCCTCAAGATCCAATAGGCATTAGGATGGTGTTGATGAATCTAATTCCATAATTAAAGTATCTCATTGGGAGAATTAGGGGCATACATAGAACAAAATATAATACGAGAGTCCTAAATAAAAATAGCAGCCCAAAAACAACAATTATTGGGACACAAATCATTAGCCATAATCTTTTTACATAAATAAGGGAAAAATCCCAAAATAACATAGCCATCGCAATCGTTATGATTGATTTGGAAGAAAAGAGCCCCTTTCCAAATGCCAAAAAGCATAGAATCTAATTGGGCAAAAAATATGATAGACCCAAATGCATGAGCAAGAATATATACAACTAATATTTTTTACACTAATCACTACAAAAAGATATAATTATAAGAGCCAAAAGGTGCAAATAAAAATAAAAAATGCTACCTAACTATTATAGAAACTATGGGGGAAGTTTTTAAAGTATAAAAAGCTATGCACTTGATCAAAAAGTTGTTGTTTTTGAGCTACAAAGGACTCATTTTCCTTTAGTGGTGAATGGGTCCTTTCAAGGGTCTCAAAAACTAATTTTAGGGTCACGTTCCTTGATGTTTTCACTCTTAAATTCCCTATTATCAACTTTTGAAAGTCTATATGCAATTTTGTAGCTTTCATTCCTTGATTTGGCACTTTGAATGACAAATTTTGCAACTTGAAAACTTTGAAAATTTTGCTCCAAACTTTCTCCACTTGATCTTCAACCTATAAACCTATAATCACACACTCAAGGGAATAAACACTTGTTGCTTGTTAGTGAATGGGGGTTTGCCTTGATCAAACCCCTTGTAGGAAATCAAACCAAATGATGAAATGAAGCATGACTGTGAAATAATGTAAATGATGTCACCTTGGATGTTGTCTTGTGAAGTAAATCTGCAAAATAACATGTAGTGGCCATGAAGAATGTAGATCTTGGATCCTTGAATGTGTTTTCAATAATGGCTGCAAGTAGCTCTTCAATGGTACATAATCTTCTTTAGCTCAACAACGTGAATGAATGCATCAAACCCTTGACATGATGATATGACTTTGAATTATTGCAATAAACTCTTGAAATCTACCTTGAAATGACTTATGAATGCTCTTGTAATGCTCTTGTGAACTCCAATTTTCTATAATTCTTTAATAATTGAAATTTCTAGGAGAAACAATGTGAATTAGCACCTTATTTATACTAAATTAGGAGATTAACCCTGAAATTGAAACAATTAATGCTGACACTAGATCTAGAAAGAAGCTTTATTAAATTCCCACCAAAATGAAATTCAAAAAGTGGGGTCTCATTATCGGAGGACCCATTCACCACCTAGGGTGAATGGGTCCTGGCTCAATTTACTAGGACCTAACCTCGAGGATTGAAAGAGGGCTAAAAACCCATTCCAGATCAACTAAAAATGGGGGTTCCTATTAAGGGAGGACCCATTCATCACCTAGGGTGAATGGGTCGTAGAACCATTTTCCAAGAGCTAACCTTTCCCAATGAAATATTTTGTTATTTTGATTATAAATGTTGAGATAGATCTTTGGAAGGTGTCAAAATTAAGGCTTAAATTTGAATTAAAAGGGGGTTAATTACTCCAATTACCCACAATTAATTAATGAACACCTAGATAAATGTGAAAGTGTTTTATAACACTTAACAACACTTAAATAGGGTACACATTATGTACATTTTATTAGAAAGGGGCCCTTTAGGCTTAATTAAGAAAATAAATCCTAGAAAAGTGTGAAAGTGTGTTACAACAATTTACAACACTTTTGTAAAGGATCAATTAAGGCATGTTTTAGTCAAATAAAGGTCCTAGAATAGTGTGAATGTGTACAACACATTACAACAACACTCCAAGACATCATTGATTCAGTTTTAATGTCAATTATCAAACCATGTAAGGAAAAGGGCTTACTTTTTTTGTTACTACATTTTTTTCCAACTTTAGTGAGAGGATGATCCCATGACAAACTCACACTAAAGTAGACATTCAAGAAACTTAAGTATGTAGAAATAACAAAGATACATGATCATACACTATCAAAGGCCAAGAAAAATAAACAAAAATAATAATCAAGGACAACCATTTCAATGCAATGTGAGACAGGGTTGTTTTTCCATAACATATGTTGCTCACTTTGGCGTAGTGGAACCCCAGTCTATCTAGTAGGTGAGTTTTCCCAAAGAAGTGGTTTAGTGAGAAATTTGCGGCAGTGTATCGGCTTCTCACCGTATAATGAGAAATTCATGCCAGTGTATCAGCTTCCCATCATACAAACCACACAAAAGTTATCCTCCTAATAACTTCAATAAGGCAACACAATGTAAATACTTTATGTAAATGCTTTTGTCATGTAAATATTTTTTTAAAGGGGATTTTGCTTTGTTCGTGTAATGATCCTCCTCTTAGGGAGCATTGTGCCTAATATCTCCAAGAGAGGACAAGTGAAAAGTGTAAGATTGTCACCCATGGGATGCCTCATTCCCATCATGCTATGTTAGTAGATTGTATACTCTTGTACCATATCAAACCCAATGACACCACCAAGAAGAGGATACACCACAAGAAAAAAAAAATCATGCCATGAAATTGTTGCCAAAAGATGTCATCTATGTATGTTCCCACTTTAAAGGGGTTGCTACACCATTACTATGAGAAATTTCTTTAAAGTAGCCAATGTTTTGATCCTAAGACATGAGAGCCCTCCTCAAAAAACCCTATGTGAAGTCATATGTTTCTGTAATGTTCGTTACCTGAATTGTGATGGGAAGTAGTAACAAGTCTCTTTCACCCAAGGGTTCCTTATATCTGTTAGGCACCTGCCATATCATGTGTAACATAACCATGCCCTAGGGTGTTAGCTTAAATATCTAGCATCCATAAGTTAAATAAAATAACATGCAAATTATCATATTTCATCAAAGGACACTCAACCCATCAAGAGAGGAGAGTCCCTAAGGGCCAATGGTCTACCACCGCTTATTACCCAATCCTTATCTTAGGCCAACGGGGTAATAGCCTTATGTGGAATCCCCCATCCCTCCAGGACCCAAACCTTCCCTTGGGCCAACGGCGTGGAAGCCTAGACGGGGTTTACATACAATCCACTTAGGTGATAACTGACCTCTCCTGGTAGGTAAATAATTATTTCAAATATAGTCGATAACGCATAGAAATTCAGATATCAATAGATTACTCACAATTAACATACATTGTGTTATTCAAAATAGAATTTAATGGACCTAGCTACTTTTATTCAACAAAAGAATGGAAGAGTAGAAATATGTTTCTTTATCAGAATATACAATCTTAGATAACTCAATTAAGCACATGTGGTATTTACTTTGGTTTTCTTTCCTACTGGTGGATATGTTCATGAGTCTTTATATATATTGCAAAAAAAACCAAGTTACAGTTACTCTCCCGAAGCATGATGTTGATCAGGTCTATCAATCACTAGCTGCAGATTACACAGTCCAAGGTTCAAGTATAGTCTCACCCAGTCACACTAGCTTGTGCCTAGTTACGAGTTTAACCTGGGAATGTTTGTTTCTTTATAAAAGATCAGGAATGTGGCTTAAGAATCAGGCGCATGAAGTCTCGGGTTTATAGTGCTATTTTATTCAACACAATGGAAACCACATAATAAAAGCTAAGTGTTTCTCACCTAGTTCGTTGATCTTCCGATTCGTGCTTCCTTTCCTCTGTCGACATCCTTTCCTCTACTCCCTCCTAGCTTTGGCACTTATGTCTATTTCAATGCATGAATGCCCTTCTTGACCGACGCGCCTCCTGCATGATTCACACCAAGTGACAACTCTTCAGGAGTTGCAGGGGTTTTCTCATATTGTTTTATCTTAGTAATTTTCCCTAACTCTATTTAATATTATTTGTAATATATTTTTTTAAGGGTATTAGTTGTAATGTATATTTTAGGAGATAAAGGATTATTTTTTATGTTCTAATATTTATCTCTATTTACTATTCACAATTCTTATAATTATTTTTATGTTCTAATATTTATCCTTATTTATTATTCACAATTCTCATACTTATATTTATGTTATAATATTCTCATGATGAAAAGGATATTTACTTATTATTTATAATTCTTATAATTATATCTAATTTTTCTTGATATTTAAATATTACATTTGTCTTCTTGTATTTATAATAAAAGATTTTAGACTACATACTTTTGAGATGTTACATCTATATTTTATGATTAAATAAGATTTCAAATTGCATATTTTTATGTCCTATTTCCAGGGAACATGACAGTCCCTCCTACCTAAAAATTGCTTGTCCTCAAGCAACTTGGAGTTTGGGTGATTAAATACCTCCTCGCCCTCCCAAGTAGCATCTTCCTTGGGAAGGTTTTTCCATTTGATCAAGAATTGTATGGGACCTGGCTCCTAGACATTCTCTCACAGATCATCTCTAATTGAATTCTAGTTTCCTCTTACCACCATCTGGGGTAATTCCAGGCATGGGGCCTCCGTTGACCCAAGACCTTTTTAACTGGATTGTGTTGCATGCGTATCTTTGAAGATCGAAGTTCATAAGCCACTCTCTAACCTTCTCAGAGGAATTTCCCTTAGGCAAAATTGGCTTCAGCTTTTCCATCCCATTAGATTTGAGGTTAAGGATTGAAGTTTATATGGTTGTAGTCTCTGAGGAATACTTCAAATCTCCACTCAAATGTTCTTCAAGACTCCATCTCATATATCTTCAGTCAGTTTCTAGTCATTGTGGGACATGTTTCAAAAAAATTTCAAGATGTCCATGCTTTCTTGCACAAAGTCTTGAGCTCGATGTACTTGGCTTTCCTAAGTAATCAAACTTCCAAAGGTAGTGGGTTGGTATCCGTATAATGCCTTGAAGGGACTCATTTGGATGGACATGTGATAGGTTGTATTGTAACAGTATTCTCCTAAGTGCAACCATTTGACCGATCCATTTTGTTGTCTAGTGACATAATTTCTTAAGTAGCCCTCTATCCATTTATTGACAATCTTAGTTTGGCTGTCTGTTTGGGGATGATAGCTAGTACTGGGTGTAAGAGTGGTTCCTGATAGGTGAAAAATTTCTTGCCAGAATTGGCTCATGAATCGACTATCCCGATCACTAACAATGTTTTTTGGGAGACCATGGAGCCTAAATATTTCTTTGAAAAACAACTCTGCTACTTCGGGTGCCCTGTAGTCTGTCACTATGGATAATAAATGAGCATATTTAGTGAGCCTATCGATTACCACATAAATGCAATTTTTCCCTTGAGTTTTGGGCAACCCTGTGATGAGATCCATCGAGATACTTTCCCACTTCTGGTTGGGGTAGGTAATGGTTGCAAGAGCCCGATCGAGTGACTTTGTTTTGTCTTGTTCCTTTGGCAAACCATACATTCTTGCACATATTTCAATACATCTTTCTTGAGTCCTTTCCATGAATATTTTTCCCTCACCTGTCTATAAGTCTTGTAGTATCCCTGGTGCCCAGCTAGTGGTTTATCATGGTACTCTTTAAGGACCTTGTCTTTGATCTTGGAGTTGGGTGTCAAAAGGATTCTGCCCTTATACAATATGATTTCCTCCACTACCTTGTATTCTTCATTGGGAAAATGTCCTTCCAAGATTTCCCTGGCTTGGGGATCTTTGGCATATTTTGAAATGATGTCATATTTCCAATCTATTGTTAAGGTGGTTATGGTTTTCAAACAAGGCTGTCTTGAGAGAGCATCTGCTATGACATTGTTAGTCCCTTTTACATACTCGATATCAAATTCATAGGCTTGTATGCGACTAACCCATTTTTTTTGTCGATCATTTAAGTCCTTTTGATGCATAAAGTATCTTAAGCTATTATGATCAGTCTTCACATGGAATTTTGTACAGACTAAATATTGAAGGAATTTTGCCAAGGCGTGCATTATAGCTAACATCTCCTTATCATAGATAGGATAGTGCCTTTCTGTTTGAGTCGGTTTGTGGCTTTCAAAGTCTATAGGGTGCTTATTTTGTATTAGGACTACGCCAATCCCTTCTCCCGAGGCATCACATTACAATTCAAAAGGTAAAGTGAAGTCGAGGATGGCTAAAACTGGGCAGGAGCTCATGGCTTCCTTTAGTTTCTCAAAGGCTTGTTGGGATGCTTCATTCCATGAGAAGGCTCCTTTCTTGGTGAGGTCTATGAGGGGGGCTGCAATTTTGGAGAATCCTTTTACAAAGCACCTATAATAGTTGCATAGTCCCACAAAACCCCTTAGTTGAGTAAGAGTTTTGGGTTTTCGCCATTCCTTGATTGCTACTATCTTCTCTTCATCCACACTCACCCCATGGGCATTGATTTTATGGCCTAAGTACAATATCTCTTCCAAGCCGAATTCACATTTCAATATTTTGGCGTAAAATGACTCTTGTTCCATGATTTTGAGGGTCTCATCAATATGTTGGAGGTGTTCTTCCCATGTTTTACTATATATAAGAATGTCATCAAAGAATATTAGGAGAAATTGTTTGAGTTGCTTTTGAAAAGTATGGTTCATACATGATTGAAATGTTGTCGAGGTGTTGGTAAGTCCAAAGGGCATGACTAAAAACTCAAAGTGCCCATAGTGGCACTGAAATGTTGTCTTAGGTACATATTCTTTTCTCATTCTGATTTGGTGATACCCTGACCTAAGGTCAATTTTGGAAAAGTATTTTTCTCCATGGAGTTCATCAATGAGTTCATTGATTCAGGGAATGGGGTAGCGATTTTTGATGGTTTTTTGGTTCAAGGATCAGTAGTCTATACACATTTGAAATGTACCATCCTTCTTTTTGATGAGAACCATAGAAGATGCAAATGGGCTAGAGTTGGGTTGAATATGCCCCATATCTAGTAATTCTTTAATGGTTTTTTCTATCTCTTCTTTGTATTTGTGGGGATGTCGGTAAGGGGTGGTGATGACTGGTTTTTCCCCTCCTTCTAATTTGATAGTATGTTCAAACCCTCTTTTGGGCGGTAATCCTGGTGAAATTTCCTCAAATACCCTCCCATATTTTTTAATGATAGGCTAAATCTGGATATAGATGGCTTTTCCTTGTGTGGATTTTTTATCAAGTATCATACATTGGGCAGCCCATTCTCCTTGACCTCTTCTAAAGATACTTTCCATTCTTTTACATGAGATTACTTTTGGGGATCCGTCTGGTAAACCTTTTAGGGTGACTTCTTGCCCTTGGTGTTGGAAACGGATGATTTGGTTGGGAAGATCGAACATAAAACATCCCAATGAGTAGATCCATGGGGTCCCCAAAATAAGATCAGTATCTAGAGGGACTACATAGAAATCCTCTGTGATGAGGTGGTTTCCTAGAAGGACCTTCAATTGAGGTACTAAGGTAGTGCATTGCACCCTAGCGCTGGTCATTGTTGCTGCCTCAAACCCTTCAAATCTCTTAGTTTTTAACTTCCTCTGTCTTACTATCCTTTGGTTGATGAAGTTATGAGAGGCCCAACTATCTACCAATGTGATTACTCTTTTTCCTAAGAGTGCACTTTTGATGTGAAAAGGGTTATGTTATGGAGGCTTGAGAGATGGTAGCTATCATTGCTTGATTTTCTTCCTCCCTCCTGGCCTTCTTGTTGGGGTACTCCCCGCTTGGATAAGCCTTGAGTTGATGGGATTTTACGCCACATCTATGATCTTGTGTCCAGGGTTGTTGGCATTGGAAGCAAAGTCCCTTCTTTTTCAGTTCCTCCATCCTTCTACACCAATGGCCTCTATCCTTCCTCTCTTTGCACCAGGGGCAGGTTCTTGATATTTCCCCCCTTTTGTTTCCTTCCTCTCTAAAGAAGGGTTTGGATGGTGTGGTGAATTTCTTGGGTTTATCTCTTGGAAAACTTTCCTCATATTCCATGGCCTTTTGGATAGCTTCATCAAGGTGGGTGGGTTCTAATGTATTGACTAGGGTTTTGACTTCCCCCCTTAGGCCTTCTATGAAAAGATAGGTGAGTCTTTCTTGAGAAATCTCTAGAACCATGACGGCTAATTTCTGAAATTTGGTGGCATAATTTTCTATAGTGCCATGTTGCCTCAATTGTTTAAGTTCCCTAAAGTACCATTCTGGGTGTTTTTGGTCAAATCTTTTTATCAGCCTTTGTGTAAAGTCATCGTAGGTAGTGATTTGTTGGTGGCCTTGAGTTATAAGGTCATGATGCCACCAATCATGTGCCATCCCTGTTAGGTGTAGTATAGAGAATTTGATAGTGTTTTCTTCCATCATGGGGCTGAGTGCTAAATAGGTATCAAGCTTTTGTACCCATGAGCGGGCGGTGACCTTCCCTTCGCCATCAAAATTTGGGAGAGTGAGTTTGCCGACCTTGTTTTTGAGATCATTGTTGGTTTGTCCATTTTCCCTCCTGAAAGTTGCTCTTAGTTTAGCATCATAGAAATATTTAAATGGGATGATTCCCCTAATCTCTAGATCAAGCTTATAAATTTTTTTAGCAATTTCTTCTACACTTTCCATAGGGGCCTCATTCCTTACTTGGTGTTCCTTTCTAGGAAAAAAGGATGGTCTTGTGGGTCTAGAGCTAATGGTTTTTGCTAGTATGGAGTTGTGGGCCTCAAAGTGATTGGAAATAGTTTCTTTCTCATTATGGTTGTTCAAATTTTGGAGTGCTTGAAGTATGGCCAGATTTGTCTTTTTACTCTCTTCAAGGTGGGCTCTAAATTCTTCCTGAAAGGGGTCATTTGTAGGGTTATTTGTGGGTATGTTGTTGCTATGATTTAATCTATGGTAGGTGTATTCAAGGGGGTCCATCACAGGTTGGAAGGAAAGATGCTCTGATACCACTGTAATGTTCCTTACCTAAATTGTGATGGGAAGTAGTCACAAGTCTCTTTCACCCAAGGGTTCCTTATATTTGTAAGGCACCTGCCATATCATGTGTAACATAAACATGCCCTAGGGTGTTCGCTTAAATATCTAGCATCCATAAGTTAAATAAAATAACATGCAAAGTATCATATTTCATCAAAGGACACTCAACCCATTAGTAGAGGAGAGTCCCTAAGGGCCAACGGTCTACCACCGCTTATTACCCAATCCTTATCTTAGGCCAATGGGGTAATAGCCTTATGTGGAATCCCCCATCCCTCCAAGACCCAAACCTTGCCTTGGGCCAACGGGGTGGAAGACTAGATGGGGTTTACAGACAATCAACTTAGGTGATAACTGACCTCTCCTGGTAGGTAAATAATTATTTCAAATATAGTCGATAACACATAGAAATACATATATCAATAGATTACTCACAATTAACATACATTGCATTATTCAAAATAGAATTTAATGGACATAGCTACTTTTATTCAACAAAAGAATGGAAGAGTAGAAATATGCTGCTTTATCAGAATATACAATCTCAGATAACTCAATTAAGCAAATGCAGTATTTACTTTGGTTTTCTTTCCTACTGGTGGATATGTTCATGAGTCTTTATATATATTGTAAAAAAAATCAAGTTACAATTACTGTCCCGAAGCATGATGTTGATCAAGTCGATCAATTACTAGCCGTCGATTACACAGTCCAAGGTTCAAGTATAGTCTCACCTAGTCGCACTAGCTTGTGCCTAGTTACGAGTTTAACTTGGGAATGTTTGTTTCTTTATAAAAGATCAGGAATGTGGCTTAAGAATCAGGCGCATGAAGTCTCGTGTTTATAGTGCTATTTTATTCAACACAATGGAAACCACATAATAAAAGCTAAGTGTTTCTCACCTAGTTCATTGATCTGTTGTTTCGTGCTTCCTTTCCTATGTCGATGTCCTTTCCTCTATTCCCTCCTGGCTTTGGTGCTTATGTCTATTTCAATGCGTGAATGCCCTTCCTGACCAACGTACCTCCTGCGCGATTCACACCAAGCGACGACTCTTTAGGAGTTGCGGGGGTTTGCTCATATTGTTTTATCTTAGTAATTTTCCCTAACTCTATTTAATATTATTTGTAATGTATGTTTTTAAGGGTATTAGTTGTAATGTATATTTTAGGAGATAAAGGATTACTTTTTATGTTCTAATATTTATCTCTATTTACTATTCACAATTCTTATAATTATTTTTATGTTCTAATATTTATCCTTATTTATTATTCACAATTCTCATACTTATATTTATGTTATAATATTCTCATGATGAAAAGGATATTTACTTATTATTTATAATTCTTATAATTATATCTAATTTTTCTTGATATTTAAATATTACATTTGTCTTCTTGTATTTATAATAAAATATTTTTAGACTACATACTTTTGAGATGTCACATTTATATTTTATGATTAAATAAGATTTTAAATTGCATATTTTTATGTCCTATTTCTGAGGAACATGACAAAATCAAACCATGGGATGCCTCATTCCCATCATGCTATGTTAGTAGATTGTATAGTCTTGTACAAAATCAAACCCAATGACACCACCAAGAAGAGGATACACCACAAGAAAAAAAAAATCATGCCATGAAATTGTTGCCAAAAGATGTCATCTATGTATGTTCCCACTTTAAAGGGGTTGCTACACCATTACTATGAGCAATTTCTTTAAAGTAGCCAATGTTTTGATCCTAAGACATGAGAGCCCTCCTCAAAAAACCCTATGCGAAGACATATGTTTCCAAAGTAAGTTGCATCATGAGATAGGAAGGAAGGGTTTCCCCCACAAATACATAAGGGATCTATGGATTTGGGGTTAATATGTTTGTGCTACAATGTCATCATAGATCATGGAACTGTCATCATTCCCCAAATACTTGTAGAGCTAGAAGAATGACACAAAGAAAGTGAAAATAAGGAAAAATCCTTTCAGGTAAATATGGAAGAGACATAAATGTATCAATGCCTTGTGTCATCCCCAAAAGGAAAACACAAGACAAATGAAAAATGAAAAAAGAAAATCTTTTGGGTCAACATGGAAGAGACCTAAATGTCTTGAAACCTTACAGCGTCATCCCCAAAAGGAAAATACAAGACAAATGAAAAATTATTATGACATATCAAAAAATAAAGATACATATAGAGGAATGCACAAAAGAGAGAGGATACATCAAATGAAACATCATGAGGGATCACATTATACACATGCAATTACAGAAAGAAAAGTGAAAAAGTAAAAGAATAGTAAGGCACATGTGAGTCAACCTAAAGTAGGTCATCCACCTCCCAATCTCGGTTGGTATATGACAAAATCAAGTGTCGAACTAGGACACACACCAAGTTCAACACTCTTTTTAGGAGATTTGTCATTTAGGCTCATGGAAGAAGAAAACAATGTATTCAACTCATCATGCGCTTGTTCATCAGTCTTTTCAATGACAATGTCATCATCTAAATTAATCATAGCAAGAGGCTGAATAAAAAATTCCATGCGATGTTCTTGTTTATGTTGTAGCGAGGATTGAGAGTGATCGCGCATTGCTTGAGGTAGGTTTGGATTTTGATTTTCTATGTTATTATTGTTTTCTTTAGTTTTCAATTTACGAGCAATAGCATGACATATATGTCTACACTCTCTAGCACTTTGATTTCTTTTCAATTTATTGTTATTTTTTTGTGTAAGAGTAGGTTTGTCAATCATAGGTTCCTTCTCTTCCTTGGGAGGACTAGAAGAAACAACAGGAGGTTGCTCAACCACTTTCTCTTTGACTTTGTAAAGTTGTTTGACTTTGGAAGGGACAACCAGATTGTTTTTATTATCTCTTGGTCTCTTGTATGAAATTGCAGGAGGTTGTTCTATAGATTATTCTTGTATTTTCAGGAGTGTTTTTGGTTCAATCATTGTCTCATCAAGGATGGTTGGTTCAGCGATAGGTTGAGGCATGTTACAAAGGGATAGTTTCACTATTTTCTTTGCCTTGAATTTTTTATATGATTTGAAAAAGAAATGTTCACGAGGCTTGATAGGTTCCATAAGCTCAGGCCAAAAGAAATCTAGTGAAAATTTCCCTTTTGCCGAGGTTGGATGAAATCCACTATGATGCATGGTGAAGATATCATTGTCAAATGGAAACTTTAGACATTTATGCAAAACTAACAGGATGACATTCATGGAGTGAATCCATGGAAAGCCTTGCTTCACATGAAATTGGTCTAATTATGCAATGATGGAGAATGAGACTGTTAATGTTTTTGGTCCAAACTTTAAAGGGGGATCTATCGAGCCTATCATAGGGCAATAAAATCCATTATGTGTCTTGAACCATGCTTTTGGCTTATCATTTGTTTCTTCATATAGCTCAAGCACATATAATAATTCTTCTACGATCACATTCTCTCCACATATGAGATAAATCAATATCTTATTAGTGTGCTTGTTATTGATTCAACCAGCTATGTAAAGAGGACCATCAAGTGCACGTTTAGGTATTTCATTTTGTGAGAAAGCAATTTTAAGAAGTTTTCTAGTCAAGCCCTTATGAGGTTTAACTTCAATAAATGTTATCACATTCTCTATGAGATTTGGTTGCATATGATCATGATCCATGTTAATATTTTTCGTAATTTTAATAGGAGGATTAATTATGACATGTATGTTGCTATTGTCTTGTTTGTTCAAGTATTCATGAATGAAGCAACTAAGGCTATAGAGGATTTGTGTTTTATTTTGAGTTTTAAGCAGTTTCCTTAGATTATCCATAATGAGAACCAAGCTAATGTCTATGTATTCAGTAAGGATATGGTCTTGTGAGTTCTCTAGTTGTTCATCTAGCTTATCAATGACATGATGCACATTGATTGTAGGAGTTGAAGTCATGGGAAGTGAAGTATGAAAACTATGAGCCATGGAGGGTTGATTTTCAACACTATCAGAAAGAGAGTTAGGAAACCCAAGATCCACAGTGAGCAAAATATTGCGGGATGACATGAGCCTCGAACTATGTCTTATAATAGTATTACGAATAGGACACCAAGTTGCAAATCTCACACAAGTTTTATAACCCTAGCATGCAAACCCTAGATTAGCAAAGGGACAATGCAATAACATAGAATGAAATACAATTTTCAGATGCTAAGAAATGTAATTTAATGATTACACAATGCAAGAAGTAGAAAATGAAATGTTTTGATGTAGTTTTGAACTTTTAACAATGGACTAAAATGAAGCAATTTAAGCTAAATGCAATGAAATTGATGAAACAACATATTAGGAAACTAAAACAAAAAGGTAACAATACCAAACAGAAGCTAAAAACTGATATTTTAATGTCTTGAAAATGAAAAGCAATATCTAACAAGGACTCATTCACCAGTAAGGGTGAATAGGTCCTGGTTAGATGTTTCTGTGATTTTTATATCAATTTTAGACTGAATTTTGATGCTTTTTAAGTTGCCAAAAGGTTCATATCCGACCTGATCAGGGACTCATTTGTGAGTAAGAGAGAATGGGTCTTGGTTAGGTATTTTTAAACTATTTTTAAATGATTTACAAGTTCTCAGTTATATTTTTCAGTTTTAAGTCTCTGGTAGTTAATTGCAAGTTTACATTTTCAAGAAATTCAATGTAAAAATATAATGAAAAGATGAAATGCAAGGCCTAATTTGAAATACAATTTTGTTTTCATTTTCAAATGCAATTGTATGTGATCTAAATGCTATGCAAAATGACATTTTTCTTTATATTTTTTAGATTTAGAGAGATGCAAAACAATCTAAATTTAAACCCTATATGAGATGCAAGATTTCAATGCAAAACAAGTAACACTAAATGAGATCTTAATTCAATGCAAGATCTAAGCTAAGATGCAATGAGAGACTCAAAAAATCAGAAAATTGTAATGTTCAATATGTCGTGTTCACCATTAATGATGGGGATGAAAAATAGGATAGACCCAAATGCATGAGGAAGAGGATATACCACTAACATTTTTCACACTAATCACTACAAAAATATGTAATTATGAGAGCCAAAGGGTGCAAATAATAATAAAAAATTCTACCTAACTATTATAGTAACTATGTTGGAAATTTTTAGAGCATAAAAAGCTATGTACCTTATCAAAAAGTTGTTGTTCTTGAGCTACAAAGGACTCATTTTCCTTTAGTGGCGAATGGGTCCTTTTAGGGTTTCAAAAAACTGATTTAAGGGTCTCATTCCTTAATGTTTGCACTCTTGAATTCCCTTTTATCAACTTTTGAAAGTCTATATGCAATTTTGTAGCTTTCATTCCTTGATTTGGCACTTTGAATGGCAACTTTTGTATCTTGACAACTTTGACAATTTTGCTCCAAACTTGGTACACTTGATCTTCAGCTTGTAAACCTTGAATGACACACTCAAGGGAATAACAGAAAAAAAATTGTTAGTGAATGGGGGTTTTCCTCAGTCAAACCCCTTACAAGTAATCAAACCAAATGATGAAATGAAGCCGCCTTGGATGTTGTCTTGTGAAGTAAATCTACAAACTCACATGTAGGGCCATGAAGAATGTAGATCTTGGATCCTTGAATGTGATTTTAATAATGGTTGCAAGTAGATATTCAATGCTACATCCACTTCTTTAGCTCAACAACATGAATGAATGCATCAAACCCTTGACATGATGATACGACTTTGAATTGCTGCAATAAACTCTTGAAATATTCTTTGAAATGCCTTATGAATGCTCTTTTAATGCTCTTTTGAACTCCAATTTTTTTATAATGCTTGAATAATTAAAAGTGCTAGGAGAAATAATGTGAATTAACCCCTTATTTATACTAAATTAGGAGATTAATCTTGAAATTCAAACAACTAAGGCCGACACTAGATCTAGAAAGAAAATTTATTAAATTCCCACCAAAATGAAATTTAAAAAGGGGGTCTCATTAAGGTAGGACCCATTTGCCACCTAGGGAAAATGGGTCATGGCTCAGTTTACCAGGACCTAACCCCAATGGATTGAAAGAGGGTTAAAAATCTATATTCTAGATCAACTAAAAATGGGGGTTCCTATTAAGGGAGGACCTATTTGTCACCTAGGGTGAATGGGTCCTAGAACCATTTTCCAAGAGCTAACCTTTCCCAATGAAATATTTTGATATTTTGATTATAAATGTTGAGATAGATCTTCGGGGGGTGTCAAAACTAAGGCTTAAATTTGAATTAAAAGGGGGTTAATTACTCCAATTACCCACAATTAATTAATGGCCACCTAGATAAATGTTAAAGTGTTTTATAACACTTTACAACACTTAAATAAGGTACACATTATGTATATTTTATTAGAAATGGGCTCATTAGGCTTGATTAAGCAAATACATCATAGAAAAGTGTGAAAATGTGTTACAACACTTTACAACACTTTCACAAAGGATTAGTTAAGGAATTTTTTAGTGAAATAAAGGTCCTAGAATAGTTTGAATGTGTACAACACATTACAACACCACTCCAAGACATCATTAATTCAATTTTAACGTCAATTATCAAACCAAGTAAGGAAAAAGGCTTAATTTTCTATTACTAAATTTTCCCCCCACTTTAGTGAGAGGATGACCCCATGTCAAACTCAAACTAAAGTAGACATTCAAGACACTTAAGTATGCAACAATAAAAAAGATACATGATCCTACCCTATCAAAGGCTAATAAAAATAAACATAAACAAAGGATCAAGAACAATCATTTCAACGCGATGTGAGATAGAGTTGTTTGTCCATAACATATGGTGCTCACTTTATGGTAGTGGAACCTCACTATGTCAACTAAGTGTGTTGTCCCAAATAAGTAGTTTAGTGAGAAAGTCATGCTACTGTATCGACTTCTCACCATATAATAATAAATTCATTCCAATGTATTGCCTTCCCGTCATACTAACCATATCAAAGTTATCCTCCTGATAACTTCAATAATGCACCACAATGTAAATTATTTTGTCATGTAAAAATTTTGTTAAAGGGGATTTTTCTTTGTTCATGTAATAGTCTTCCTCTTAGGGAGAATTGTATCTAATGTCTCCAAGAGAGGACAAGTCAAAAGTGTAAGATTGTTGCCCACAGAATGCCTCGTTCACATCATTCTATGTTTTTAGATCGTACGCTTTTGTACACCATCAAACCCAATGGCACCACCAATAAGAGGACACGTCACAAGAAAAAATAAAATTCATGCCATGAAATTTTTTCCAAAAGATGTCATCTATGTATGCCCCCACTTTAAAGAATTTTCTACACAATTACTGTCAATAATTGCTTTAAAGTAGCCAATATTTTGATCCTAAGACATGAGAGCCTTCCTCAGAAAACCCTATGCCAAGTCATATGTTTTCGAAGTAAGTTGCATCATGAGATAGAAAGGAAGGGTTACCCCCACAAACACATAAGGGATCTATGGATTCAGGGTTAGTAGTTTGTGCTACAATATCCTCATATTGCATGGAAATGTCATCATTCCCAAAATACTCATAGAATTGGAAGAATGACCCAAAGAAATCAAAAACAAAGAAAAAGCCTTTGGGTCAACATGGAAGAGACATAAATGTCGCAATGCCTTGCATCATCCCCAAAAGGAAAACACAAGACAAATGAAAAATGATAAAAGAAAAGCTTTTGGGTCAACATGGAAGAGACCTAATTGTCTCGATGCCTTTCGTCATCCCCAAAAGGAAAACACAAGACAAATGAAAAATGATTACAACATAGAGAAGAACGAAGATACATATAGATGAATGCATAAAAGAGAGAGGATACATCAAATGAAATGTCATGGGGGATCACATTATGCACATGCAATCACAAAAAGAAAATTGAAAAATAAAAATACTATTAAGGCACAGGTAGGTCATCCACCTCCCAATCTCAGTTGGTATAAATGA
This sequence comes from Sequoiadendron giganteum, assembly GCA_007115665.2. Classification (NCBI taxonomy): domain Eukaryota; kingdom Viridiplantae; phylum Streptophyta; class Pinopsida; order Cupressales; family Cupressaceae; genus Sequoiadendron; species Sequoiadendron giganteum. The sequence continues at coordinate 230,084,662 of CM021108.1, read as the reverse complement.
AAGGTGAGCAACTAGACAAAGGGACAACATCAATTGTCGAACTAGGACACACACCAAGTATAACACTCTTTTTATGAGACTTTTCATTTAGGCTCATGGAAGAAGAAAATAATGTATTCAACTCATCATGCACTTGTTCATCGATCTTTGCAATGATAATGTCATCATCTAAATTAATCACAACAAGAGGTCGAATGCCAATTTCCATTTAATGTTATTGTTTATGTTGCAACGAGGGTTGAGATTCATCATGTATTACTTGAGGTAGGTTTGGATTTGTATTTTCTATGTCATTGTTGTTTTCTTGAGTTTTCAATTTACGAGCAATATCACAACGTCTATATCTACAATCTCTATCATTTTGGTTTCTTTTCAATTTATTATTAATTTTTTTTTGTGTACAAGCAGGTTTGTCAATCATAGGTTCCTTCTCTTCCTGGGGAGGACAAGAAGAAACAACAGGAGGTTACTTAACCACTTTCTCTTTGACTTTGTAAATTTGTTTGAATTTGAGAGGGACAATAGGATTGTTTGTATTATCTCATGTTCTCTTGTATGAAATTGCAGAATATTTTTTTATAGATTGTTCTTGTATTCTCGAGAGTGTTTTTGGTTCAATCATTGTCTCATCAAGGATGGTTGGTTCAGCCATAGGTTGAAGCATGTTTTGAAGGGATAGTTTCATTATTTTCTTTGCCTTGAATTTTTGATATGATTTGAAAAATAAATCTTCACGAGGCTTGATAGGTTCAATAGGCTTGGGCCAAAATTAATCTAGTGATAAATTCCCTTTTGTCGAGGATGGATGAAATCCACTATGATTCATGGTGAAGATATCATTGCCAAATGGAAAGTTTAGACATTTATGCACAAAAGAAAGGACAACATTCATGGAGCGAAGTCATGGATATCCTAGCTTCACATGAAATTGGTTTGATTGTGGAATAATGGAGAATGAGACTGTTAATGTTTTTGGTCCCAACTTTAAGGGGAGATCTATCGAGCCTATCATAGGGAAAGAAAATCCATTATGTGTCTCGATCCATTCTTTTGGGTTAAAATATGTTTCTTCATATAGCTCATGCACATATAAGAATTCTTTTGTGATCACATTCTCTCCATAGATGGGATCAGTCAATATCCAATTAGTGGGATTATTATTGATTCAGATAGCTATGTAAAGAAGACGATAAGGTGCACATTTAGGTATGTTATTTTGTGAGAAAGCAATGTCAAGAGGTTGTCTATTCGATCCCTTATGAGGTTTAGTTTTTATAAATGCTATCACATTCTCTATGGGATGTGGTTGAATATGATCATGATCCATGTCAACATTGTTCTTAATTTCAGTAAGAGGATTAATTGTGGCATGTATGTTGCTATTGTCTTGTTTGTTCAAGTATTCATGAATGAAGCAACTAAATCTATAGAGGATTTGTGTTTCATTTTGAGTTTTAAGCACTTTCCTTAGATTTTCTATAATGAGAACCAAGCTAATTTCTATGTATTCACTAAGGATATGGTCTTGTAAGTGTTCTAGCTATTCATCTAGCTTGTCAATGACATCATGCACATTGATTGTAGGAGTTGAAGTCATGGGAAGTGAAGTATGCAAACTATGAGTCATGGAGGGTTGATTCTCAACACTATCAGAAAGAGAGTTAGGAAACCCAAGATCCACGATGAGTGAAATATTGCAGGATGACACGAGCCTCGATCTACATCTTATAATAGTATTGTGAATAAGACACCAAGTTGTAAATCTCATACAAGTTTTACAACAATAATGTGCACACCCTAGAATAAAAAAGGGACAATGCAATAACCTAGAATGAAATGCAATTTAGTGATTACATAATGCAATAAGCTAAAAATGAAATGTTTTGATGCAATTTTGAACTTTTAACAATGCACTAAAATCAAGCAATTTAAGCTAAATGCAATGAAATTGATGAAACAACAAATCAAGAAACTGAAACAAAAAGGTAATATATCAAATAGAAGCTAAAAAATGATATTTTGATGTCCTGAAAATGCAAAGTAGTATCTAACAAGGACTCATTCACCAGTAAGGGTGAATGGGTCCTGGTTAGATGTTTTTGAGATTTTCTATAAATTTCAGAGTGAATTTTGATACTTTTTCAATTGCCCAAAGCTTCATATCAGACCTGATCATGGACTCATTCGCTAGTAAGTGTGAATGAGTCCTAGTTAGGTATTTTAAAACTATTTTTTAATGATTTGCAAGTTCTCAGTTATATGTTTCAGTTTCAAGTCTGAGACAGTGAATTGCAGCTTTAGATTTGTAAGAAATTCAATGTAAAATGTAATGAAAAGATGAAATGAAAGACCTAATTTGAAATGAAATTTTGTTTTGTTTTCAAATGAAATTGTATGAGATATAAATGAGGTATAAAATGATTGATTTGTTTTTGTATTTTTTAGATTTAGAGAGATACAAAATAATGCAAATATAAACCCTATATGATATGCAAGATTTCAATGCAAAACAAGTAACACTAAATGAAATATTAATTCAATGCAAGATCTAACTTAAGATGCAATGACAGACTCCAAAAATCAGAAAATTGCAATGTTCAATATGTCAGGTTCACCATTAATGATGGGGGTGAAAAATAAGATTGACCCAAATGCATGAGCAAGAGGATATACCACTAAATTGTTTCACACTAATCACTACAAAAAGATGCAATTATGAGAGCCAAAAAGTGTAAATAAAAATAAAAAATGCTACCTAACTATTATAGTAACTATGGGGTAACTTTTAAGAGCATAAAAAGCTATGTACCTTGTCAAAAAGTTGTTTTTGAGCTACATATGACTCATTCACCTTCAGTGGTGAATGGGTCCTTTAAGGTTTCAGAAAACTAATTTCATTTTCATATTCCTTAATATCTGCACTCTTCAATTCCTTGTTATCAACTTCTGAAAGTCTATATGCAATTTTGTAGCTTTGATTCCTTGATTTGGCACATTGAATGACAACTTTTGCAACTTGACAACTTTGACAATTTTTCTCCAAACTTGCTCCACTTGATCTTCAAATTGTAAACCTGCAATCACACACTCAAGGGAAGAAAAACTTCTTTTTTGTTAGTGAATGGGGGTTTGCTCAGTCAAACCCCTTGTAGGTAATCAATTCAAATGTTGAAATGAAGCATGAATGTGAAATAATGTAAATGATGTCACCTTGGATGTTGTCTTGTGAAGTAAATCTGCAAAGTCACATGTAGTGGCCATGAAGAATTTAGATCTTGGATCCTTGAATGTGATTTGAATAATGGTTGCAAGTAGATATTCAATGCTACATCCACTTCTTTAGCTCAACAACATGAATGAATGCATCAAACCCTTGACATGATGATACAACTTTGAATTGCTACAATAAACTCTTGAAATATGTCTTCAAATGCCTTATGAATCCTCTTGTGAACTCCAATTTTCTATAATGCTTGAATAATTGAAAGTGCTAGGAGAAACAATGTGAATTAACCCCTTATTTATACTAAATTAGGAGATTAACCCTAAAATTCAATAAACTAAGATCAACACCAGATCTAGAAACAAACTTTATTAAATTCCCAATGAAATGAAATTAAAAAAGGAGGTATCATTAAGGGAGTACCCATTCTCCACCTAGGGTGAATGGGTCGTGTCTCAGTTTAATAGGACCTAACCTCAAGGGATTGAAAGAGGTCTAACAACCCATTCTAGATCAACTGAAAAAGGGGGGTCCTGTTAAGGGGGGACCCATTTGCCACCTAGAGAAAATGTGTCCTTGCACCATTTTTCAAGACCTAACCTTTCCCAATGAAATATTTTGTTATTTAGATTATAAGTGTTGGCATAGTTCTTCGGGAGGTGTCAAAATTAAGGCTCAAATTTGAATTAAAAGGGGGTTGATTACTCCAATTACCCATAATTAATTAATGACCACCTAGATAAATGTGAAAGTGTTTTATAATGCTTTAAAAAACTTAAATAGGGTACACATTATGTACATTTTATTAGAAAAGGGCCCATTAGGCTTAATTAAGCAAATACATCCTAGAAAAGTGTGAGTTTTTACAAAACTTTTACAAAGGATCAGTTAAGGCATGTTTTAGTCAAATAAAGGTCTTAGAATAGTGTTAATGTGTACAACATATTACAACACCACTCCAAGTCATTATTAATTTAGTTTTAATGTCAATTATCAAACCAAGTAAGGAAAAAAGCTTATTTTTTCTGTTACTACATTTTGCCACCACTTTAGTGAGAGGATGACCACATGTCAAACTCACACTAAATTAGACATTCAAGACACTTAATCATGTATAAATAATAAATATACATGATCATACCCTATGAAATGCCAATAAAAATAAATAAAAATAAAGGATCAAGCACAAAGTTTGAATGTTATGGGAGATGGGGTTGTTTGTCCATAACATATGCTACTCACTCTGGGGTAGTGGAACCTCAGTCTATCCACTAGGTGATTTGTCCCAAAGAAGTGGTTTATAGAGAAAGCCATGCCAGTGTATCAACTTCCCATCATACTAACCATACCAATGTTCTCCTCCTGATAACATCAATAAGGAACCACAATGTAAATGCTTTATGTAAATGATTTTGTCATGTAAAAATTTTGTTAAAGGGGATTTTTCTTTTTTTTGTGTAATGGTCTTCCTCTTAGGGAGCATTGTGTCTAATGTCTCCAAAAGAGGACAAGTCAAAAGTGTAAGATCATCACCCATGAGATGCCTCATTTGCATCATGCTATGTTATTAGATTGTACACTCTTGTACAACATTAAACCCAATGACACCACCAAGAAGAGGACACATCACAACAAAAAATAAAAACCATGCCATGAATTTTTTTCCAAAAGATGTCATCTATGTATGCCCCCACTTTAAAGTGGTTGCTACACCATTATTGTGAGAAATTGTTTTAAGGTATCCAATGTTTTGATCCTAAGACATGAGAGCCTTCCTCAAAAAACCCTATGCCAAGTCATATGTTTGTGTAGTAAGCTACATCATGAGATAGGAAGGAAGGGTTGCCCCAACAAACACATAAGGGATCTATGGATTTGGGGTCAGTATTTCGGTGCTACAATGTCGTCATAGAGGATGAAACTGTCATCATTCCCCAAATACTCGTAGAACTAGAAGAATGACACAAAGAAAGTGAAAACAAAGAAAAATCCTTTTGGGTCAACATGGAAGAGACATAAATGTCTCAACGCCTTGCCTCATCCCCAAAAGGAAAACACAAGACAAATGAAAAATCATAATAGAAAAGCTTTTGGGTCAACATGTAATATACTTAAATGTCTCGATGCCTTGTGTCATCCACAAAAGGAAAATAAAAGACAAATGAAAAATGATTATGACATAAAGAATAATAAAAATACATATAGAGGAATGCACAAAAGATAGAGGATACATCAAATGAAATGTCATAGGGGATCACATTATGCATATGTAATCATAGAAAGAAAAGTGAAAAAGCAAAAGACTAGTAAGGAACATGTGAGTCAACCTAAAGGAGGTTGTCCACCTCCCAATCTCAATTGGTATAAATGGAAGGTGAGCAACTAGCCAAAGGGACAACATCAAGTGTCGAACTAGGACACATACCAAGTTCAACATTATTTTTAGGAGATTTGTCATTTAGGCTCATGGAAGAAGAAATCAATGTATTCAACTCATTATGCATTGCTTGAGGTAGGTTTGGATTTGTATTTTCTATGTTATTGTTGTTTTCTTTAGTTTGCAATTTATGATCAATATCACTCGACATCTATGTCTACACTCTCTAACACTTTGATTCCTTTTCAATTTATTGTTAATTTGTTTTTGTGTAAGAGCGGATTTGTCAATCATAGGTTCTCTTCCTTGGGAGGACTAGAAGAAATAATAGGAGGTTGCTCAACTGCTTCCTCTTTGACTTTGTAAACTTGTTTGACTCTGGGAGGGACAAAGGGATTGTTTGTATTATCACATGGTCTCTTGTATGAAATTGTAGGATGTTGTTCTATAGATTGTTCTTGTATTGTCAGGAGTTTTTTTGGTTCAATCATTGTCTCATCAAGGATGGTTGGTTCGACCATAAGTTGATGTAAGTTTTGAGGGGATAGTTTCAGTATGTTATTTTCCTTGAATATTTTATATGATATGAAAAATAAATCTTCACGAGGCTTGATAGGTTCCATAGGATCGAGCCAAAATTAATCTAGTGAAAATTTCCCTTTTTCTGAGGCCGGATGAAATCCACTATGATGCATGGTGAGGATATTATTGCCAAATGGAAAATTTAGACATTTATGCACAATTGAAGGGATGACATTCATGGAGTGAAGCTATGGATATCCTATCTTCACATGAAATTGATCTGATTGTAGAATGATGGAGAATGAGATGGTTAATGTTTTCCTCCTGCCTTTAAAGGGAGATCTATCGAGCCTATCATAGGGAAAGAAAATCCATTATGTGTCTTGATCCATGATTTTGGGTTATCATATGTTTCTTCATATAGCTCATGCACATATATAAGAATTCTTTTATGATCACATTCTCTCCACAAATGGGATCATTCAATATCTCGTTAGTGGGCTTATTATTTATTCGGTTAGCTATGTAAAGAGGACCATCAGGGGCACGTTTAGGTATGTCATTTTGTGAGAAAGAAATGTCAAGAGGTTGTCTAGTCAAAGCCCTTATGAGGTTTATTTTTGATAAATGTTATCACATTCTCTATGGGATGTGGTTGCATATGATCATGATCCATGTTAACATTGTTCTTAATTTTAGTAGGAGGATTAATTGTGGCATGTACATTTCTATTGTCTTGTTTGTTCAAGTATTCATGAATGAAGCAATGAAGGCTATATAGGATTTTTGTTTCGTTTCGAGTTTTAAGCACTTTCCTTAGATTTTTTATAATGAGAACCCAGCTAATGTCTATGTATTCACTAAGGATATAGGCTTGTAATTTTTCAAGTTGTTCATCTATCTTGTCAATGACATCATGCACATTACTTGTAGGAGGTGAAGTCATGGGAAGTGAAGTATGCAAACTATGAGCCATGGAGAATTGATTCTAAACACTATCAAAAAGAGAGTTAGGAAACCTGAGATCCATGATGAATAAAATATCGTAGGATGACATGAAACTCGAACTACATGTTATAATAGTATTATGAATAGGACACCAATTTGTAAAGCTCATACAAGTTTTACAACCCTAGTGTGCAAACCCTAGAATAGGAAAGGGACAATGCAATATAACCTAGAATGAAATGCAATTTTTAGATGCCACGCAATGCAATTTAATGATTACACAATGTAATAAGCTGAAAATGAAATTTTTTGATGCAATTTTGAACTTTTAACAATGCATTAAAACGAAGAAATTTAAGCTAAATCCAATGAAATTGATGAAACAACAAATCAAGAAACTAAAACAAAAGGGTAACAACACCAAATAGAAGCTAAAAGCAGATATTGTAATGTTTGGAAAATGTAAAGTAGTAGCTAACAAGGACTCATTCGCCAATAAGGGTGAATGGGTCCTAGTTAGATATTTGTGAGATTTTCTATGAATTTCAAAGAGAATTTTGATGCTTTTTAGTTGCCAAAAGGTTCACATCAAACCTGATCAGGGTCTCATTCACTAGTAAGGAAAATTGGGTTCTGATTAGGTATTTTTAAACTGATTTTTGATGATTTGCAAGTTCTAAGTTATATTTTTCAATTTCGGGTTTGAGACAGTGAATTACAACTTTAGATTTTCTAAAAATTCAATGTAAAAATGTAATGAAAAGATGAAATGCAAGGCCTAATTTGAAATGAAATTTTGTTTTGATTTTCAAATGCAATTGTATGAGATCTAAATGAGATGAAAAATGGCTAATTTGTTTTTGTATTTTTTATATTTAGAGAGATGCAAAACAATGCAAATCTAAACCCTATATGATATGCAATATTTCTTTGAAAAATAAGTAACCCTAAATGAGATCTTAATTCAATGCAAGATCTAACTTAAGATGCAATGAGAAACTCTAAAAATCAGAAAATTACAATGTTCAATATGTTGGGTTCACCATTAATGATGGGGGTGAAAAATAGGATAGACACACATGCATGAGAAAGAGGGTATACCACTAAATTTTTTCACACTAATTACTAAAAAATATGTAATTATGAGAGCTAAAAGGTACAAATAACAATCAGAAATGCTACCTAACTATTATAGTAACTATGGGGGAAGTTTTTAGAGCATAAAAAGCTATGTACCTTTTCAAAAAGTTGTTTGTTTTGAGCTACAGAGGTCTCATTCGCCTTCAGTGGAAAATGGATCCTTTTAGGGTTTAAAAATAATGATTTTAGGCTCCTATTCCTTGATGCCTACCTTCTTGAATTCCCTATTATCAACTTCTGAAAGTCTATATGCAATTTTATAGCTTTGATTCCTTGATTTGGCACTTTGAATGACAAATTTTGCAACTTGATAACTTTGAATATTTTTCTCCTAACTTGCTCCACTTGATCTTCAACTTGTAAACCTGTAATCACACACTCAAGGGTAGAAAAACTTGTTTTTTGTTAGTGAATGGTGGTTTTCTTCGATCAAACCCCTCGTAGGTAATCAAACCAAATGATGAAGTGAATGAAATGAAGCATGAGTGTGAAATAGTGTAAATGATGTCACCTTGGATGTTGTCTTGTGAAGTAAATTTGCAAACTAACATGTAGTGGCCATGAAGAATGTAGATCTTGGATCCTTAAATTTGTTTTGAATAATGGTTGCAAGTAGATATTCAATGTTGCATCCACTTCTTTAGCTCAACAACATGAATGAATGCATCAAACCCTTGACATGATGATATGAATTTGAATTGCTACAATAAACTATTGAAATCTTCCTTGAAATGCCTTATGAATGCTCTTGTAATGCTCTTGTTTACTCCAATTTTCTATAATTTTTGAATAATTGAAAGTGCTAGGAGAAACAATGTGAATTAACCCCTTATTTGTACTAAATTAGGAGATTAATCTTGAAATTTAAACAAGTAAGACTGACACCAGATCTAGAAAGAAAATTTATTAAATTCCCACTAGAATGAAAGTCAAAAAGGGGGGTCTCATTAATGGAGGACCGATTCCCCACCTAGGGTGAATGGTTCTTGGCTTAGTTTACCAGGACCTAACCTCGAGGGATTGAAGGAGAGCTAAAACTCCATTCCAAATCAACTGAAAAAGGGAATCTTGTTAAGGGAGGACCCATTTTCCATCTATGACAAATGGGTCTTGGCACCATTGTCTAGGACCTAGCCTTGCCCAATGAAATATTTTGTTAATTATATTATAAATTTCAGGATAGATCTTCAAAAGGTGTCAAAATTAAGGCTTATATTTGAATTAAAACTGAGTGAATTACTCCAATTACCCACAATTAATTAATGACCACCTAGATAAATTTGAAAGTGTTTTATAACACTTTACAACACTTAAAAAGGGTACACATTATGTACATTTTATTATAAAGGGGCTCATTATGCTTAATTAAGCAAATACATCCTAGAAAAGTGTGAAAGTGTGTTACAACACTTTACAAGACTTTTGTAAAACATCAATTAAGGCATGGTTTAGTCAAATAAAGGTCCTAGAATAGTGTGATTGTGTACAACACATTACAACACCACTCCAAGACATCATTAATTCAATTTTAATGTCTTTTATCAAACCAATTAAGCTAAAAGGATTACTTTTTACGTTAATACGACAACCAAACAATAGAGATTGGATTTCACTTCTTGGATCATAAGAACACCAAGTTGATTTCATTTAATAGTTTTCTTGAATTTATCTTTACGAGCGGGGATCGTCAAACTCTACACATCCTAGGACTAAATATGGCATTTTATTGGGATAATATAGGAAGGGTTTTCTCATATGTAAGCAACACATTGAATTGGTTTTCCTCTAAATATGTTTCTAAGTTCATAGAGTGGTCTTGATCAATGCAGTCTCGAGATGATATAAGGGTCTAAATTTTAATGGGGCTACTTGGCTAGGAGTGAGGTCATGACACCTGAAGTGAGTTTTTTTTCTAGTGAAACAAGTCTCCTTCATACTTTTAGATGCTTTATTCCTATATTAAACTTGATTCATAGATTTAACCACCACATTTTTAAAAGATTTGGTTTCAAGTGGGGTGGCTAGTGAGGTGAAGAAGGTACAAATGGTGGAAGGGGTGGATTTGAAGAGGATGGTTTATTTTCAAGGCAAAGATTCTTAGAAACAAAGGCATTCATGTGGAACCTTTGACAAGAGTGGTGGTGTTGGGGTGAGAGCTAGCTAGAGGTGATTGAGTTGCTCTTGGTTTTTAGAAAGGACATGCCCTAATTGAGTGACCTTCCCTATGATATTAGAAGAAAGCATTAGGTTTGTTAAAGTAGGCGATTCATTGGAAATATCCAACCAACTTGCTAGAATATGGAAGTGTAAAGGTGAAAAGTAGGGTAGACCCAAATGCATGAACAAGAGGATCTACCACTTATTTTTTTATGGCCCTAAACACTCAAATTATGTAAAGTAAGATGTCAATAAAAATCAGAAACACAGTCTAACTATTATAAAAACTGAGGATGTTTTTAGAGCATAAAAAGTTGTGTACCTGGCTAGAAAGTTATTATTTTTGAGCTAAAAAGGCCTCATTCACATTTAGTGGCGAATGGGTCCTTTTAGGGTTTTAAAAAACTAATTTTAGGACAATATTTCTTGATGTATGCACTCTTGAATTCTATGTTAGCAACTTCTAGAAGTTTGTATGCAATTATATAGAGCTCTTTCCATGATCTTTCACTTTGAATGACAACTTTTGCAACTTTACAACTTTGACAATATTGCTCCAAATATTGCTCAACTTGATCTTGAACTTATAAATCTGCAATCACACACTCAAGGGGTAGAAAAACTTGTTTTTTTTTAGTGAATGGGGGTTTGCCTCAGTTAAGCCACTTGTCGGTAATCAAACCAAGTGATGAAATGAAGCATGAAACATGCAATATGTAAATGATATCACCTTAGATGATGTCTTGTGAAATAAATTTGCAAAATAACATGTAGTCACCATGAAGAATGTATATCTTGTATGTGGAATGATGCTTGTAAATATATCCTCAATGCAACATTAGCTATCTTAGCTCAACCGCATGCATGAATGCATTAAACCCTTGACATGATGATATGACTTTGAATTGTTGCAATAAAATCTTGAAATTTTCCTTGAAATTCCCTATGAATGCTTGATCTCTTGAATTCTTGAATGCTTGAAAGTCTAGGTGAAAACAATGTGAATTAACCCCTTATTTATACTAAATTAGGAGATTAACCCCAAAATTCAAAGAATTAAGCGAACACCAGATCTAGAAAGAAACATTATTAAATTCCTACCAAGATTTATTTCAAAAGGGAGGTCTCATTAAGGGAGGATACATTCACCATCTTGGGCGAATGGGTCCTGGCTAAGTTTACCAAGACCTAACCTTAGGGGATTGAAAGAGGGCTAAAAACCCATTCCAGATCAACTGAGAAAGGGGGGTCCTGTTAAGGGAGGACCCATTCGCCATCAAGGGAGAATGGGTCCTGGCTCAACTTACTAGGACCAAACTTTTCCCAATGAAATATTTTGTTAATTAAATTATAATTATCGGGATAGATCTTCAGGAGGTGTCAAAATTAAGGCTTAAATTTGAATAAAAAAGGGGGTTAGTTGCTCCAATTACCCACAACTAATTAAGACCACCTAGATAAGTGTGAAAGTGTTTTACAACACTTAACAAGGTACACATTATGTACATTTTATTACAAAAGGGGACCATTAGGCTTAATTAAGCAAACACATCCTAAAAAAGTGTGAAAGTGTGTTACAACACCTTTGTAAAGGATCAATTAAGGCATGTTTTAGTCAAATAAAGGTCCTAGAATAGTGTGAATGTGTACAACACATGACAACAACACTCCAAGACATCATTAGTTCAACTTTAATGTCAATTATCAAACCAAGTAAGGAGAAAGACTTACTTTTTTCATTAGTGTATTTTTCCCCCACTTTAGTGAGAGGATGACCCCATGTCAAACTCACACTAAAGTAGACATTCAATACACTTAATTATGTAGCAATAAAAAATATACATGATCATACCCTATCAAAGGCCAAGAAAAATAAAAATAAATAAAGCATCAAGGACAACCATTTCAACGTGATGTGAGACATGGTTGTTTTTACATAAAACATGTTGCTCACTCTAGGGTAGTGTAACCTCAGTCTATCCACTAGATGAGTTGTCCCAAAATATGTATGCTCACTCTAGGGTAGTGGAACCCTAGTGTTTCCACTAGGTGAGTTGTCCCAATGAAGTGGTTTAGTGAGAAAGTCAAGCCAGTGTGTCAGCTTCCCAACATATAATAAGAAATTCATACAAGTGTATCAGCTTCCCATCATACTAACCATACCAAAGTTATGCTCCTAATAACTTTAATAAGGCACCATAATGTAAATGCTTTTGTATATCATGTAAAAAATTTGTTAAAGGATATTTTTCTTTGTTTATGTAATAGTCTTCCTCTTAGAGAGCATTGTGTCTAATGTCTCCAAGAGAGGAAAAGTCAAAAGTGTCAGATCATCACCCATGGGATGTGTCATTTGCATCATGCCATGATAGTAGATTGTACACTCTTGGACAACATCAAACCCAATGATACCACCAAGAAGAGGACACACCACAAGAAAAAAGGAAAAGCGCACCATAATGTTTTTTTCCAAAAGATGTCATCTATGTATGCCCCCAATTTAAAGCAGTTGCTACACCATCACTGTGAGAAATTGCTTTAAAGTAGCCAATTTTTCCGATCCTAAGACATGAGATATTTCCTTGGAAAACCTTGTGCCAAGTCATATGTTTCTAAAATAAGCTATTTCATGAAATAGAAAGGAAGGGTTTCCCCCACAAACACATAAGGGATCTATGGATTTGGGGTCAGTATGGCTATGCTACAATATTTTCATAGAGCATGGAACTGTCATCATTCCCCAAATACTCATAGAATTGGAAGAATGAGACAAAGAGAGCGAAAAAAAAGAAAAACCTTTTGGGTCAACATGGAAGAAACATGAATGTCTCAACACCTTGTGTCATACGCAAAAGGAAAACACAAGACAGATGAAACAAAAGATAAAGGAAAAGATTTTGGGTCAACATGGAAGAGACATAAATGTCTCGATGCCTTGCATCATCCCCAAAAGGAAAACACAAGATAAATGAAAAATGATTATGACATAGAGAAGAATGAAGATACATATAGAGGAATGGACAAAACAAAGAGAATAAAACGTCACGAGGGATCAAATTATGTACATGCAATCACAAAGAAAAATGAAAAAGCAATAGAATAGTAAGGCACATGCGATTCAACCTAAAGCAGGTCGTCTGCCTCCCAATCTTGGTTGGTGTAAATGGAAGGAAGACACCTAGCCAAAGGGACAACATCAAGTTTTGAACTAGGACACACACCAAGTTCAACACTCTTAGTAGGAGATTTTTCATCTAATTATTGGCAAAACAAGGATAGACAATTGAGAGGGGGGGTGAATCAGTTGTTACCAAAATCAAACATTAACCAATCCTTGTATCACAAATCTGATAATTAATAATGCAAGCATAAGAACAACACATCAGAGACACATGAACACAAAGATTTTATACGTGGAAACCCTACGAGGGGAAAAACCATGATGGATGTTAGTCTACAAGATTATACCCTGTTAGAAGTATAATGAAGAATAAAAAGAGAATGCACTTGCATTTAGGCACATTTCCTAGAGTACACTACTCAAAGGGAAGGCTCACTGCCTTACATACAATAATTAGATTAAATTCTTCTAATGAATTTGAATTGAGAAAATAGCTTCTGCAAAAGCCTGGTTACAATTCCAATTAGGCACACTAAAACCTCTTCAACTCTTCCACACTTTTCTCTGAATGATCTGACCTTTATTCGCACTTGTACATCACTTGTACACTTAATCACACTCAAAATGAAGAAGAAAATCTTGTATATATATCTACTACATGGATTTTCATCCACTAATCAGTCGGCCACAAATAAGGAATAAATTACAACTGTCAGCCTTGATACATGAATAAATTTCAATCCATACCAACATAAGATGACCATAACATAGTGAGGACCCAAAAAAAATCTCCAAACATGCCAAACAATAAAATATTAATCCACATGGATCCACAACACACTAACACCACAATGTCAGCCAAGAACATGAACACTCGGGCACATATCAGAAAAATTTTCGATCACGAACACTCCAATCACTATGAACGTACACCAAGGATAGAGCACGATCTAGAATCATCCATGAATTTAATTGGCACATGAGAAACACATGATATTACCATAATTTCATCCGCTTTGACCAAGAACACCATCTACAAAGACTGAATAACTGTAGGTATACAAATCATCATAACTTCCACAAAAATTCATGCGCACCACTAAAACTTTTGGACAACATACTAGAAAGTTTCAACACCAAAAATTTTGAAGCACACCTTCAGATCTTCAATGCATAGAGCTTTCCAACATTCTAACCTTCTCAGCTCCACTGGCTACCTGTACTATATTTTTTACAATTTTCTCAATCTCCTCGACATATACAACCTTAAGCAGATTAAAATTCTAATAGTGTTGACATAAATGACAACAATATATCAGCAACACAACCACAACATTCAACAATCTCCCCCTTTGGCATTGATGGCAACACATGATGTGAAAAATAATACCATCAACCCAACTAACTCTTCTTCAACAATCTCCCCCTGAGATTGTGCACTTTTTGTTTCCTTCTTCTTTCCCATTTTTTCACATTGCTTCTCTCCCCCTTTGACATCAATGGAAAAGGTACATATTCTCTAATTTAAATCTTGAAAACATTTGACTACTCCCCCTGAGTAGTAGTCACCACAACATCAATCCAAAATATGATATAGCAATGAATTCATAGACTGATACAAATACCAACATCTTAGTTCTGATTAGGAGGGGAAATTACCCGTAACTTTCCTATGAGGTACTCAAAAGTATCCTTAGGAAACATCTTTGTAAATATATCTGCAATTTTCTCTTTGGTAGGTATGTACTCCAGTCTGACTTCTTTGTCACTTACTTTGTCTCTCAAGAAGTGATACTTGATAGATATATGCTTTGTCTTTGAATGCAATACTGGATTCTTAGAAATGTTAATGGTGCTTGAATTGTCATAGAGTATAGCAATAGGTTCTTCATATTCAATTCTGACATCTCTCAACATTTGCTTCATCCATAATACTTGAGTACAACTATTTTCAGCAACAATGTACTCTGCCTCGACAGTAGATAATGAAACCGAGTTTTGCTTTTTGCTTAACCAAGATACTAGCTTCTTGCCTAAGAAGAATTCACCACCACTGGTACTCTTCCTGTCATCTATATCTCCTACCCAATCAACTTCAGTAAATGCACTTAGAGTAAGATCATCATTCTTAGGATACCAAAGACCAAGATCAACTATCCCTTTTAGATATCTGAATATTCTTTTCACAATAATCACATGGGACTCTTTAGGATCAACTTGAAATCTAGCAACCATGCACACAACATTCATTATGTCTTGCCTTCTCTAAGTCAAGTAGAGCAACCCACCAATCATCGATCTATACCTTGTTTTATTTGCTTTAGGGGATCCATCATTCTATGTTAGTTTACACCCGGTCGCCATAGGTGTACCAACAGGCTTTTCTTTTTCCATGCCAAAAAATTTCAGTAACTCTTTTACATATTTGGACTGAGATATAAAGATCCCATCTTCTAACTGAGTGATTTGCAATCCCAAAAAGAATTTTAGCTCTCCTATCATTGACATTTCAAATTCACTTTTCATTTCACCAGCATACTTCATACACAAATCATCATCTCCTTCAAAAATAATATCATCAACAAAGACTTCAATGATCAATTCTTTGTTTTCATCCAACTTGAAATACAAATTGTTGTTAGTAGTACCTTTACTAAATCCAAGCTTCAATAAATATTTGTCCAATCTAGCATACCAAGCTTTAGGAGCTTGCTTTAGTCCATATAGAGCTTTCTTCAATCGACATACCATGTCCTTTTCATCAATCAACTGAAATCCATCTGGTTGTTCAACATAAACTTCTTCTTCTAGTTCACCATTCAGAAATGTTGATTTTACATCCATCTGATAAACTTTGTAGTTCCTGAAAGTATCATAAGCAAGAAGTAGTCTAATGGCCTCAATTCTAGCAAGATGAGAAAAAGTTTCTTCAAAATCAATACCTTCCATCTATGAGTAATCTTTGCAGACCAATCTTTCTTTGTTTCTAACCACATCACCTTGTTCATTCAGCTTATTCTGGAACACCCACTTGGTTCCAATCAAATTTTTGTTCGTAGGTCTAGGAACAAGATCCCATGTATTATTCTTTTGTATCTGCAATAGTTCTTCTTTCATATCTTTCATCCAATGTTCATCTTTTCATGCTTCACTTATATTTCTAGGTTTAGCTTTAAAATTAGACAATATTCTTCTAGAATTCTTCTTCGAGTTTGCACACCTTTGGTTTTGTCTCCTATGATTTGACTATCAGAATGATTTCTTCTCACATGCTTAGGAGTTTTGAATTTTTCTCTTACCTCTTGTTCTTGTGATCTTTCTTCTGCACTTTCACTTGTTTTTGCTTCTTGATTTTCTTGATTCACCGGAACAATCTAAAGTTGATTCTGTGTCTGAGCATTATTTCCAGCATCATCATGTTGATCATCTGAATCATAATCACTGACTCTGGATGATTTACCAATATCTTCATCAACCTTAACATTTGCACTTTCAACCATTTTCTTCAACCTTTTATTAAAGCATCGGTAAGCTTTGATTTTAGTAGAGTATCCTAGGAAGATTCCTTCATCACTTCTAGCATCAAACTTACCTATATCATCATCTCTCTTGATGTAGCATTTTCTTCCAATTGTTTGTAAGTATTTGACAGTAGACTTATAACCGAACCATAGCTCAAAAGGTGTCTTACCAGAATTATTGTTGACATTCACACTATAAATAGTATACACAACAGTACTTACAACTTCTCTCCAATAGAAATGAGGAACATTTGCTTCCAGCATCATGGTTCTAGCAGTGTCTAGAACGGCTATGTTCTTTCTTTCAACAATTCCATTCTATTGAGGGGTCTGGGGAGCAGATAGCTATCTTTGAATACCATTCTCTTCACAAAAAGAATTGAATTCCCATGAAGTAAATTCACCGCCTCTGTCTGACCTTAGACATTTGATCTTTTGACCTGTCTCATTCTCTACCATAGCTTTAAAACTTTTGAACTTTTCTAGTGCTTCATTTTTTCTCTTAAGAAAGTGACCCATATCATCTTAGAAAAATCATCAATGAGTAACATAAAGTACCTTTCACCTTGTAGGCTTCTGATTTTGGAAGGACCACATAGATCAGTATGTATCAAATCTAGTACTCCATTAGAGTTATACTATTTTCTCCGGAAGCAATTTCTTGTTTGCTTTCCCATTTGACATTCCTTGCACATAGTGTTAGTAGGCTTCACTAACTTAGGTAAATCTCTGACTGCTTGAGTAGAACTTATCTTGACAATGTTATCAAATTTTACATGACATAACCTCCTATGCCATAACCAACTTACATCATTTTGATAAATCAAACAACTTTGACTAGCAATACTTAAATGAAAGATATTACCTTTTGTCTTTGTTCCTGAAGCAATTATATTTCTTGAACTTCCTGTTATTCTGCACTTACCATTCTTGAACTATAGATTGTAGCCTTTGTCTACCATTTTTCCAACACTCAACAAGTTATGCTTTAGGCCTTCTACATAAAGAACATCATCAGTATTGTGCTTACCACCAAAAGAAATAGTGCCTCTGCCACGAATCATACTAGAAGTGTTGTCACCGAACCTCACTACACCACCATCATAGTTTTCCAAGCTTACAAATTTTCCTTTGTCACCAGTCATATGATGTGAGCATCCGTTGTCAATTACCCACTCATCTTTCTCTTCAACTTTGGCTACAAGAGCTTTCTCAACATTTATATTACTAGTAGATTCAATGGACACCTAACCATTTTCTTTGATAGCAATAAATACCCATTCATCTTCATTTCTAGTTTCTTTATCAGATTCTTCATCAGTTATACCTTCTTCAACATAATATCATTTTCTTTGAAATCTAGTATTCTTAGGCTTATATTTTGAAACTCTTTCAAGACATCTAGAAGAAAAATGACCTATTTTACTGCAAGGAAAGCATTTAATAGGTAACTTTCCTTTGTACTTACCATGACCTCTTGATTCTCTTTTCACAATCAGTGCTTCCAGTTCTTCCAATTCCCTTTCTTCATCTTCAATCCGCTTCATCTCATCTTCATATATGAATGTTCTTTGGGAACTCTCTCTTGAATCATATCTCTTTTTCTTGGATACAGTTGCCTTGAAATCAGATTCAGCCGTAGGAGTAGACTCACCAAATTCACTTAATTCAAATGCAGCAAGTTTTCCAATCAACATGTCTTTTGTAATATTCATCACTGTTCTGAGTTCATCAATAGTATGATCTTTTGTCTTGTAGGAAGGGGGCACATATCTAAGTATCTTAGCCACAATTTCATCATCATTCATAGTTCCACTGGCACATCTAATTTCCATCACCAATTCATTTGTCTTACGTGAGAAGGAAAATATGTTCTCATCTTCACTCATCTTCAAGCTCTCCCATTTGCCTTTTAGACTTTGTAGCTTAGCACTTTTCACTAGTGCATCTCCTTCATACAATGTTTCCAACTTTTTCCAAATCTGATTTGCAGTCTTCAAACCCATCACATTTGTCATTTTTGAATCTGTCAAAGCACTCACCAATGTTTCTACTGACCTGGTATTAATTTCTACTTGCTTGATCTCATCTTTAGAGGAGGGACCATTCTGAGGAATATTATATGCAATTTGTGTCATCTACCAGAAAGGTTCACCAATACATCTCAAATGACATTCCATCCTAACTTTCCATAGAGAGTAGTTTGTACCATCGAATCTAGGACTATCCTTTTTAAATGATGCCATCTCGGATCACCTCAAGCTATTAGGCTTCTTTCAAAGGAACTAGCTCTGATACCAATTGTTGGCAAAACAAGGATAGACAACTAAGAGGGGGGGTGAATCAGTTGTTACCAAAATCAAAATTTAACCAATCCTTATATCATATATCTAATAATTAATAATGGAAGCATAAGAACAACACATCAGAGACACATGAACACAAAGAATTTATACATGGAAACCCTGTGAGGGGAAAAACCACGGTGGATGTTAGTCCACAAGATTATACCATGTTAGAAGTATAATGAAGAATAAAAAGAATGCACTTGCTTTCAAGCACACTACCTAGAGCACACTGCTCAAAGGGAAGGATCACTACCTTACATATAGTAATCAGATTAAATCCATCTGATGAATTTGAATTGAGAAAATAGCTTTTGCAAGAGCCTAGTTACAGTTCCAATTAGGCACACTAAAACCTCTTCAACTCTTCCACACTTTGCTCTGAATGATCTGACCTTTATTCACACTTGTACATCACTTGTACACTTGAGCACACTCTAAATGAGGAAAAAAATCTTGTATATATATCTGCTACACAAATTTGCATCCACTAATCAGTCGGCCACAAATAAGGAATAAATTATAACTGTCGGACTTGATACATGAATAAATTTCAATGCGTACCAACACAAGTCAGCCATAACATAGTGAGGACCCAAACAAACATCTCCAAACATGCCAAATAATAAAATATTAATCCTCATGGATCCGCAACACGCTAGCACCACAATGTCATCCAAGAACATGAACACTCGGGCACATATCGAAAAAATCTTCGATCACGAACACTCCAATCACTATGGACATACACCAAGGATAGATCACAATCTAGACTCATCCATGAACATCATAGGCACATGAGAAACACATGATATTACCATACTTTCATCCGCTTTGACCAAGAACACCATCTACAGAGACTGAATAACTATAGGTATACAGATCATCATAACTTCCACAAAACTTCATGCACACCACTAAAAATTTCAGACAACATACTAGAAAGGTTCAATACCAAACCCTTTGAAGCGCACCTTCAGATCTTCAATGCACAGAGCTTTCCAACATTCTAACCTTCTCAGCTCCACTGGCTACCTGTACTATATTTTTTACAATTTTCTCAATCTCCTCGACATATACATCCTTAAGCAGATTAAAATGCTAATAGTGTTGACATCAATGACAAAAATATATCAGCAACACAACCACAACATCCAACACTAATCTCATTGAGGAAGAAAATGATGCATTCAACTCATCATTAACTTGTTCATCAATCTTTGAAATGTTAATGTCATCATCTAAATTAATCACAATAGAAGGTTGAATAACAATGTCCATGCAATGTTCTTGTTTATGTTGTAGCGAGGGTTGAGAATCATTGCTTGAGGTAGGTTTGGATTTTGATTTTCTATGTTATTGTTGTTTTCTTGAGTTTGCAATTTATGAGCAATAGCATAATTTCTACATTGACGCTCTCTAGCACTTCAATTTCTTTTCAATTTATTGTCAGTTTGTTTTTGTGTAAGAGCGGGTTTTTCAATCTTAGGTTCCTTCTCTTCCTGGGAGGACTAGAAGAAACAACAAGAGGTTTCTCAACCACTTTCTCTTCAACTTTATAAACTTGTTTGACTTTGGTAGGGACAACAAGATTGTTTGTATTATATCATGGTCTTTTGTATGAAATTGCAGGAGGTTGTTCTATAGATTGTTCTTGTATTGTCGAGAGTTTTTTTGGTTCAATCATTATCTCATCAAGGATGGTTGGTTCGGCCATAGGTTGAGGCATGTTTCGAAGGGATAGTTATGCTATTTTATTTGCCTTGAATTTTTTATATGATTTGAAGAAGAAATCTTCATGAGGCTTGATAGGTTCCATAGGCTTGGGCAAAATTTAATCTAGTGAAAAATTCCCTTTTGTCGAGGCGGGATGAAATACACTATGATGCATAGTGAAGATATCATTTCCAAATGGAAACTTTAGACATTTATGCACAACCAAAGGGATGGAATTCATGGAGCGAAGTCATGGATAATCTAGCTTCACATGAAATTGGTCCGATTGTGGAATGATGGAGAATGAGACTATTAATGTTTTTGGTCCAACCTTTAAAGGGAGATCTATCAAGCCTATTGTAGGGCAAGAAAATTCATTATGTGTCTTGATCCACGCTTTTGGGTTATCATATGTTTCTTGATATAGCTCATGCACATATAAGAATTATTTTGTGATCACATTCTCTCCACAGATGAGATCAATCAATATCCCATTAGTGGGCTTATTATTGATTCAAATAGCTATGTAAACAGGACCATCAGGTGTACATTTAGGTATGTCATTTTGTGAGAAATCAATGTCAAGAGGTTGTCTAGTTAGGCCCTTATGAGGTTTAGTTTGGATAAATTCTATCACATTCTTTGTGGGAGGTAATTGTATATCATTCCTAGTTTTAGTAGAAGGATTGATTGTGGCATGTATGTTGCTATTGTCTTGTTTGTTCAAATATTTATGAATGAAGCAACTAAGGCTATAAAGGATTTGTGTTTTCTTTTGATTTTTAAGCATTTTCCTTAGATTTTGTATGATAGGAAGCAACCTAATGTCAATGCATTCAATAAGGATATGGGCTTGTAAGTTTTCTAGTTGTTCATCCATCTTTTCAATAACATCATGCACATTGATTATAGGAGGTGAAGCCATAGAAAATAAAGTATGAAAACTATGAGTCATGGAGGGATGATTCTCAACACTATCAAAAAGAGAGTTAGGAACCCTAGATCCATAGTGAGTGAGATATCGTGGGATGACATGAGCCTCAAATTGCATCTTATAATAGTATTGTGAATAGGACAACAAGTTGTAAATCTCATACAAGTTTTACAACCCTAGTGTGAAAACCCTAGAATGGCAAAGGGACAATTTAATAACCTAGAATGAAATGCTAATTTCAGATTCTAAGCAATGCAAATTACTGATTACATAATGCAATAAGCTGAAAATGAAATATTTTTATGTAATTTTAACTTTTAACAATGTACTTAAATGAAGCAATTTAAGCTAAATGCAATGAAATTGATGAAATAACAAATCAGGAAACCGATTTACTGAAAGGTAACATCACCAAAAAAAAGCTAAAAATTGAGATTTTCATGTCCTAAAAATATAGAGTAGTACCTAACAGGGATGCATTCATCAGTAAGGGCGAATGGGTCCTAGTTAGATGTTTTTGATATTTTTCTATGGAACTCAAAGTGAATTTTGATGCTTTTTCAATTGCTATAAGGTTCAAATCGGACCTGATCAGAGACTTATTTTCCAGTAAAGACGAATGGATCCTTGTTAGATATTTTTAAACTATTTTTAAATGATTTGCAAGCTCTGAGTTATATCTTTCAATTCCAGGTTTGAGACAATGAATTGTAGCTTCAAATTTTCCAGAAATTCAATGCAAAAAGGTAATGAAAAGATGAAATGCAAGGCCTAATTTGAAATGTAATTTTGTTTTGATTTTCAAATGTAATTGTATGATATCTAAATGAGATATAAAATGATTGATTTTTTTTTGTATTTTTCATATTTAAGAAGTGCAAAACAATGCAAATATAAACCCTATATGAGATACAAGATTTCAATGCAAAATAGGTAACCCTAAATGGGATCTTAATTCAATGCAAGATGTAACTTAAGATGCAATGAGAGACTCCAAAAATTAGAAAATTACAATGTTGAATAAGTCGGGTTCACTAAAGATGTAAAGGTGAAAAATAGGGTAGACCCAGATGCATGAACAAGGGGATCTACCACTTATTTTTCTATGGCCCTAAACACTCAAATTATGTAAAATAAGATGCCAATAATAATTAGAAATGCAACCTAATTGTTATAGAAACTATGGGGGATGTTTCTAGAGCATAAAAAGTTGTGTACCTAGCCAAAAAGTTGTTGTTTTTGAGCTATAGAGGACTCGTTTGCCTTCAGTTGTGAATGGTTCCTTTTAGGGTTTCAAAAACTTGATTTTAGGATCTTGTTCCTTGATGTCTGCACTCTTGATTCCCTATTATTAACTTCTGGAAGTTTGTATGCAATTTTGTAGAGCTCTTTCCATGATCTTGCACTTTGAAAGAAAACTTTTGCAACTTTGCAACTTTGACAATCTTACATCCAAATCTTACTCAACTTGATCTTCAACCTATAAATTTGCAATCACGGACTCAAGGGGCAGAAAAAAATATTGTTTGTTAGTGAATGGGGGTTTGCCTCAGTCAAACCCCTTGTAGTTAATCAAACCAAGTGATGAAATGAATGAAATGAAGCATGAAACATGAAATATCTAAATGATATCACCTTTGATGATGTCCTATGAAATAAATCTACAAACTAACATGTAGTGGCCATGAGTAATGTAGATCTTGGATGTGAAATGATTCTTGTAAATAGATCCTCAATGCAACATTAGCTATCTTAGCTCAACCACATGCATGATTGCATTAAACCCTTGACATGATGATATGACTAAGTTGAATTGCTACAATAAATTCTTGAAATCTACCTTGAAATTCCTTATGAATGCTCTTGTAATGCTCTATAATGCTTGATCACTTGAATGCTTGAAAGTCTAGGTGAAAACAATGTGAATTAACTCCTTAATTATACTAAATTAGGAGATTAACCCTGAAATTCAAAGAATTAAGGCCGACACTTGATTTGGAAAGAAACATTATTAAATTTTCACCAAGATGAAATTCAAAAATGGGGGTCTCATTAAGGAAGGACCCATTTGCCATCTTGGGCAAATGGGTCATGGCTAAGTTTACTAGGACGTAACCCTGAGGGATTGAAAGAGGGCTAAAAGTCCATTCTAGATCAACTGAGAAAGGTGGGTCCTGTTAAGGGAGGACCCATTCGCCATCAAGGGTGAATGGGTTCTGGCTCAACTTACCAGGACCAAACTTTTTCGAATTAAATATTTTGTTAATTAAATTATAATTTTTGGGATAGATTTTCGAGAGGTGTCAATTTGAATCAAGAAGGGGGTTAATTACTCCAATTACCGACAATTAATTAAGACTGCCTAGATAAGTGTGAAAGTGCTTTACAACACTTTATAACACTTAAACAAGGTACATATTATGTACATTTTATTAGAAAAGAGGCCCATTAGGCTTAATTAAACAAATACATCCTAGAAAATTGTGAAAGTGTGTTACAACACTTTACAACACCTTTGCAAAGGATCAATTAAGGCATGTTTTAGTCAAATAAAGGTCCTAGAATAGTGTGAATGTGTACAACACATTACAATACCACTCCAAGACATCATTAGTTCAACTTTAATGTCAATTATCAAACCATGTTAGGAAAAAGGCATACTTTTTCCGTTACTACAGGAAGAGATTGAGTCAAATCCATTTCAATACAGACTCTAGGATGCACACGTAAACAAACCCATTTGTCAAAATGTTGTTTACACCAAAAGACCCTCCCCACTTATCAATTTAAAAAAAAAATTAAAACGCATAACATTATAAAGAAAATAAAATATAAAAACATCCAATCAACTTTTAAAAATTAATACACAAATCTACACACTTATTTTTCATATAATTAAATTTAAAATTTATAAACTATAATTTTTATTGTAACACCTTTCCCTTTTGGTAAATAGTTTGATCCCGTGGCACCCATCATTTTACGAATACAATGTCTGTAACAATAAATAAAAACAAATAATATATAAGCCTTGTTTTTTCGGGAGCTTTCTACTTAACTTTACCATGTTTCAAAGAGGAGACAGCCTTTATCCAACTTTTAATACTAACAATCGCACCTTAGTGTGCAATGGGTACGTCGAAGAAGTGTGAAAAGTCAATTAAGATAAATGAAATATATTATTATATTTGAATTATATATAATGTAAATTATATAATATATTTTAAAAATATTATTACATTTTAAAATTATAAATATTTAACACATATTTATTATTAAATTATATGTAAAATATAAATTATATTTATATTTTATATAATATATATTATTAAATATAAACATAATATATAATCAATATATAATATTACTTAAAGCCTTTTTCAAGCCTTTCAAATAAGATACGCCTTCGGCGTAAATATTTGGTGTTAAGGTTTCCTAATGTATTCCAGATTTTATTTTACTTTATTTTGCCGAACGACCATATTTTAGTGGGCGCTCATTAAATGTAAACGTCCATCACTTCCGAAGAAAATTTGGAGAATCTCCCCATTTCTTATTTCTTTGGAAAGAAAATTAACTTCACCTTAACCGCCCATTCCCCGGATAATCCGACGAGCTTGGAAAAAACGAAAAGGACGCACCTACAGTGAATGCGCTGCTTCAGAAGATGCCGCCGTATGAAAAAGAAATTGAAGTGATTGAAAAGCCTGAGCTTTCATTACAAATCGTATACATGTCTATGTGATGTTCACCTTGTGCGATTAAGTTTTGTTTTTTGGAACAAGTGATGATGGGATAGGTGGAATAATGTTATGAGTTGGAATTCAGCTAGTGACTTGTTATTGTATAAAATATATTTTAATCAAGGGAGGTTCAAAGATAAAAAGGAAAACTTAATGGGTATGTGATTTTGATGTGTACAAATTTGGTATGAGGATGTATATTAAAGTAAAATATATAAATAATATAAAAATATATATTCAAAAGGATATGAATATTGTTTATGATGTAATAGTCTCTTTGTAGTGTGGATTCACATTTGATTTTGTGTTTCATTTTTCAAGTAGGTTGACATTTAGTTTGATAAGGAACCTTTTTTCTAGATCTCTAGAATATGCAGTTGGCTACAAACTTTGTACATTAAAATCTCAAGTTAAGATTTTGATTTTTGAATTTTATAATTGCACAAAGTTTTTATACTTCAAAGTGAGCCTTCATCCATGATTTTGAGTGGGTTGGATGTGATTTGAGCTCATAGTTGTCATTCAAATAATTGAGGATGAGTTTGTAGAACATAGAGAAAATGGCAAAAAAAATTCAAGTTGAGCAATGGAAAAAGTTTAGGTAATTCATTATGAGTCTCGGTTCCAATTTCATGACTATTAAACAAGATTGTGGTTATCACAAAGTTTTTATTGACCACTTGTGGACTTGTCACCATTACAAAGAAATCCCCCAAAGTTATCATTTTCATGTTTTGGAATTTATAAACAATAATTATTTGTATTTATTATCACCCCTCACAAAGTTTTGTCACTTTTGGATGCAATTTATGTTTCTAGCCAAAACCATCATTTTAGATATAAAGAATTTAATTGTTGACTTCACTATTTTGCAATAGGAGCATTTAGAACTTTTTTTTACTTTGGCATAAATGTTGAAATTATTGCTTATAAATATTTATTATACCTCTTACGCATTTTAAATGCAAGCAAGTTAAAAATCAAATTTTAATTAACAAAGCTAATGTTATCTCATCACACAATTGAAATGACATTATTATAATTTTTTAACACTGTCATGAAGGCTACATGAATTAATATTTACTTTTGCAAAATGATAACTCAAAATTCAAGTCTTTAATCGTGATTTTAAATCATAGAAAGAGGCATCCAAATTGCATTTTCCATTCTCCATGTTAGTTTTGAAGTGAAAATACATGTGCTCATCATCCATCATTGTTTTGAGAGAGTCTTCACATCTTAGACATGTGATGCAATGTGAATGTAACACATGGAGGGTGACTACTACAACAATTCAAACATTGAAATACAATTAAAAAATAGTATTTTCCCTTTCCCACCCCCCTAGATACAAGAACATAACATCTAGGAATGGTTAGGAAGGTTGGTAGTGATGCTTAAATTTTGTAGAATGTTATGAAATCAGAACTCACATCCTCCCATGTTACAACCATAATTTCAAACATCTTGTGCAAGTTTTAAATGCCCAATCCATGTAAAAAACCTTAGCCAAGGTTCAAAATTCCCTATCATGTGGAGAAAAACCCATCAAGCTATACAACTCCTAACTATGGAGGGTAAATAATCAAAAAAGTGGAAAAATGTCTTGTAGGTGATATATAATGTCCTATCCATGGTTCCAAGTGCCCAACTTAATGGTAAATTTCTTGCCATGGGAAAATTCCTACAAGAGATGAAATGCTAGGTTATAATTGATGAGATAGCCAACAAAGCACAAAAAATGCCTCTGGACATATGATCTACAAATGAATGAATTCAAAGGTATCAAAGGGAGAGGAAGCTAGTTATGATTACATTTAGATGCACTTATGCTCATTGAAAATCATTAATGAAATTATTGACATAGAGGGATAGGGTTGATGATTTTGAATCTTTTTTTGTTTCTTCATTAGTTTCCTATTCATTCTTTAATAGCACTCATATTTCCTAATAATTCTACATGAATTTGAAATAAATGATATCTTAAATAGAAGGGTATGGAATTTGGAGATAGCTTGAAGAGACCAACAAGATTTCATAGATGATTTTTTATTCAATGGAGTAAGTATAGAAAAGATATGAAAATCAAATGATTATAGACTAAGTGTTTGATAAAATATCTAAGTGTTTTTCGAGTGCTAAAATATCTTAGAAATGGTTTTTTTTTAAATTTTCAGTCAAGGGGTAAGTGTTGTGGGTTAATTTTTTCACTTGTGAGATGAATATAGACTAAGGAAACTCACTTTACACCAAGGTAAATAAATTACATTTTAATGTAAGTGGAAATCTAAAAAATTAATTCAAATTTCTAAAAGAGCGTAAGGAAGCTAAAGTAGCAAAACAACTTCCTACACTAATCTTGAGATGAGGGTCATGCAATTATTTTAAGATATTTACAAAAATTATAGAAAATAAATAGAAATAAACATTAATACAATTCATACCACACCACAATTATTTATGTGGGGAAAACCCTTTTGAGAAAATAACCCACACTACAAATTTCACCCAATATATTGTTTATAAATCAACAATATTACAATATAATTACAAAGAAAATTTTCATAGGAGTATCACCAACCAAAGATCCAAAGGAACTTCAACATCTATAAGACTATCACATACAAACTCCATCTCATGCACCTAATATATAGGAGATACAATAAATGAAAATGTCAAACAATATTTATAAAAACATGAGCTATAAGCACTCAAAAAAGTGGCACCCAACTTATCTCCAATCAAATATCTCCTATGATGTGTCAAAAAATAGACCAACATGTGAAACTTTCCCTTATAACTATTTTATGTGTTCAACACGTTTTCACATTTCCTAATTTAGGAGATCCAACTTTTGGAGGCCATAAATTTTGATCTGGGAGTTTGATTAATTAAGCATTTGAACCGTTGAAATATAACTCACTTTGTTAGTTTTAACCACTTTTAGGCCCAAAATAGCTTATAAGTGCCTTAAACTAGACTTTAAAACTTTCAAAAAGAGAACTTTAATATCTTAATGTGATCTAGGGATCATGGAAAGATCAATCAAGAGGGACAAACAATAAGAATGATAAAATAACAAACCAAAACCCAATTGATCAAACTAAACCCATGTTACCAATGAATTCATTAGCTATAATAAAATGAAAGTAAACAAGAAATAAAAACATAAAGGAAATTTATACCCAATTTTACCTCACCCAAAGAATTCTAACCCTTACTCCATTTTTGAAAATACAAGTTTATGCCTTTAGGATATATGGATTTCTCATGTTAAGCATAACCCGATTGTGTAAAAGCTTGAAAGATTGATGGCTATGGAGGCTACATTGTTATGGAGCTCAAATTAGAAAGAGAGAGGTCTTTTGAATGAGAGATGATGGCTTGTTTTATAGATCTCAAGATATTTTATCGATAGTTGAGATTGAAAGTTCAAATCAATGGTTGAGAGTGAATGAAGGATGGAGAGGCCATGCATGTTGAGGAATTGTTCAATTAATTTGAACTATTTTTGGAGGCGAGATATTTTCAAATTTCAATTTGAATTTAAATTTGGAATATTTTCTTTTGGGAGGAAATGTGCAACTAAATGAATTAAATAATTGTGGAAGAAAATTAGCTAATTAAATAATTAGGAAATTATTTAATTATGAGAGAGAAGAAAAGGAATAATGATTTTAAAGTAAACAATTAAAAAATATTTAATCAGGTGAATGTGAAGAAAATTAAAAATTAATTAAATAGTCCATTTTTTAATTAAAGTGGGTGGGGAAAATGGTTTAATTAATTAAATAATTAAAAAATATTTAATTAAAAGTGAATAGAGAAAAATTGATGAATTAATCAAATAATTAAAATTATTTAATCAATAGAGGAAAATAGAAAGTGATGAAAATGATGAATTAAAGGAATGTGTGATGTGTTAGGAATTTTTAGGTATATACACTTAGAATTCATACATGATCTTGGGATGAAACTTTACCAACATCTTTATTTAGCCATGTTATAGCTTTGGGGAAAATTTAGGGAAAATTCATGCTCAAATATAAAATTATTATAAATAATAACCTGTATTTATAAGGTTGGGACACCCTTTTCTTAACATTATCCCACTTATTGAACACCTTGCAAGAGAAAAGGGAGTAGCAACACCATGATTTAATTGCTAGGCATTGAGAGGCCCATAGAATCTGAACACCATCTAAAATTCTCTATGCTCACAAGATTAGTTAAATAATTTATAATATTCATCAAAGTCTCTACCTTGACTAACTTCACCCTACCATCCTAGATTGTATCTGTAACAAAATGATATTGTATATCAATGTGCTTGTTCCTGACATGATATCACAAGTTTTTGGCTAGGTAGATTACACTTTGACTATCACAATAAAATATCACTACACCTTATTTTATTTTGATATAATGAACATAGTCTCTTAAGGCAAGTGTCTTCTTTACAAGCATGCGTAGTTACCATGTACACAACTTCCATAATGGACAAAGAAACCACATATTTCTACTTATCCAACTAATTGCACCACCAAATAAAATACACATAAGAGCTGGTGGATCACCTTCTATCAACATCAGCTACCCATTTTGAATCCACATAACCATTAATACCAAGGGAATTCCTATCTCCTATCAAATTAACATGATAACACAAGGAAGACTCTAAGGTACCTCAAAAATATTTGAAGGCTCTTTTAACCACATCCCAATGAATTCTATGAAGATTAGACATATGTCTATAAAGAACTCCAATGACTTGGGTAATGTCATGTCTAGTGCAAACCATAGCATACATCAAACTTCTAACTACACTTTGGCAAGACACTTTGCTTATGTCTTCCATCTTCAATGGGGATTTTAGATAATGTGAACCAAATAATTTATTTTTAACTGTAAGAGGACACATAGTGGTCGACAATCCTATATGTTAAACCTTTGTAAAATTAAATTGACATACTTACTCTTCCCAAGCCATAACTTGCTACTCATTTTATCTAGCTTTTTATTTCCATCCCAAGAATGTGTTTAACTACACCAAGATATTTCATTTTAAATTCAGCTGCAAGTTGAGACTTTAGGTTAGAAATCATTCCTTTCAAGTTCACAAAATGAAAATACTTGGAACAAATTTTGTTATTCTTTCATTACACACAACTTTAGACCATTAGTACAAAATAATTGTCAAAATTAAAAACATTAATGTATGCACTAAAATTTTAAATTCATAAAATGAGAATATTTGAAACAAAATTTGACTATAAAAAAGTTTTGCACCCTCAATTTACCTTCTTAACTTTTTTAGTAGTTCAACAATAATGTAAGAAAAAAATGCCTTCTATTTTTACTTAAAAATATACACATAAACTATATTAAAAAATCTACATTTTTATTAGTTTATATGATTTCAAAACTCAAAATAAATGTGTCAATTTCAAGTGCTTAAAGTTAGAATGAAAGACTAGTGTTCATTTCCTTTATAAAATTATATTAGATTGCTAAAAGAATATTTTACCTCATAATTATAGGGTTCTTCAATTTTCATACAATACCATATTTAAGTAAAGAACAATCACTAGAATACTTATCCTTTTGTTGCTTCCCCCTTCCCACAATTATAGTATCATTTATCAAGTAGTGTGGTAGAGTATGATATTTATTTTGAGAATTACTTGGTATTTTCTTTTCACTCATACTAAGAGTGATGGTATTTCCCTCTAGAGATTGTTATATATAATTGTATTTTTCTCTCTTTTTTATCTTTTTGTTGCTAGTTTTTTCGTACAATTCTCTAGTTCATAGAAGAAGAATGCCCCTGCTTATAGAATGAGGGGGAGATATTCCTTGTGTAAGAGGCTTCTCTTGAATGAAAGGTTAGAATATTTATTTTTCTAATCTCTTATTTTAGCTCAATAAAGTTTATGACGAAAATTATCAATCTAAAAGGTTTAAATAGTAGAAGCTCTTTTAAGTCCATAGCTTCAATAATTAAGGATTTTAAGATCTTATTCTAGATGTAGGTTATAGATGAAGAAATCCTTAAATTTATTTTTGCAAAGCTCTTAACCACACCAAGTGCTATAGAAGAGAACTTGGAATAGGAAGAGCTAACTTCTAGTAAGAGAGAGATTTAACCAAAAATATATAGGAGGAAAAGGTAAAACTAAAAATAAGATGGAAGGTTGGAGGATCATGGAAAACAAACAAATTATATTTTGTGAAATTTTTATTCTTTGTATAGATAGTTTAAACATTATTCTTCAAGACAATATTATAAAAAATTGCTTTATCTCATTAATTTATCCACCTTTTTGATGATGAAAGTATTTATTATAAACAATATGTTTATATAGAACTATAAATATATCCCTTTATGAATAGGAGGGAAATAGAGATATGAAAGCAAAATTTTTTTAGGTAATAGTAGAAGCACAATAATTAACATTGAAGAAGTTGTACTTTTATACATAAAAATGAAGTAGCCAAATTTTTTTTATAAGGTATCAAATTAAAGAACATGTGACTATTTAGTTGGTATGATTTTTCCACAGTTCATGAAGTTAGTTTGTAAGCTTTTGGATTCAACTATGTCTATTTTTCTTTCGACGTTTCGCACCACATCTAGTGATCCCTCATCAGAAAGAAGAAAAAATCATGAAAAGTGATCCGAAATGTTGAAAGAAAAAAAACATAGTTAAACCCCAAAACTTACAAACTAAATATGACTATTTATTTATAACGATTTAATTTTGATGTACGATGGAGAGTTTAGTGGCTTCCAATATAGCGATGTCTCTTTTTCCCTCACTTGTTGGATCTCTAGTAGCCATATAACTAGCCTTTTGCAATCTATTTTACCTCGGGATCTTTCGATAATGAAGATTCCCTTTATAAAAACAACGGTGAAGTGATGCGATGAGAAGGGGTTCATATGATACGTATAGATAAATACACGTAGTGCAAAGTATGTTTTTTTAAAAAAATTTCACAAAGAATTATTTGAGCCTCTTTAGGAAGTTTCCCTATAAAAGAATTTTCCTATTGATGATTCTTATTGTCACTGCCTGTTTCAGCTTGAGCAGGCGAAGAGCATCGATAGGGATAAGCTTTTTCAATCATGGGATTGAATATGGGATACGAGCCCCCTGAGTTTTATGAGTTCGAGGTGTCCCCTGATATGCATGGTCCTTCGACCACGTCTTCCTCGAGCACGTCTGGTATGCCACCGCCTTTCCCGATGACTTCTAACACGTCCGGTATCTCATCGGTTTTCCCCTTGAGTCTTAGCAAACTTAATGTGGATGAGATAATGGCTACTGAAAATTTGAAGACCGCCTTATTAGCGGCAGCAGTGCTTTCGTTTATTTTTCTAATTGCAAAGGATGCACACAAGGCTTTTATGAGGAGAGCACATTGGATTCCCTGTGATTTCCTTGTGCTCAGCGCTTTTTCAATCCAATTGTTAAGCTTGCTTAATGCTCAGAATCAGGCTTTGGGTTTTTCCTCCAAAGAGAAGCTCAGTATTAAAAGCGGCGACAGCCCCCCTGGCCCTCCTAAGAGTGCCAGTTGGAAGGACATTTTGATGATCCATAACAGTCGAACTATATTGTGTGTATTTACAGCATATGTGATGCCATCAATGGCCGATCGTGGCCTCGAACATTCTTGGGTTAGGTTGGCGGCTTTAGTAATAACTGTCTTTCATCATCTAAGCTCTCAGTTTTATGATGCAAGAGATAATATTGATGTCCCTACATTCGTTCGTTTATGGCCTCGAGAAAATAAGAAAAAGGGGCCTGCCTATTATGTATATGCTACTATAATATCACTGTGCTTCATTCTGCTTTTTCTTATTCTTGCCAGCGCTTCTATTTCTGTCAGAAGTATTGAGCGCATCGTGGCTAAAAAGATTTCTCTAGTTCTAAAAGGTGAAGGGGAATTCAGTGCTGAGAAGAGCGAGGAGGTTCATCCACACCCTCACGCTCACCATCCCCCTCACCATCACTCCAGTTGGTGGAATGTCAAAATTAATGTTAACAGAGCCGATCAGCATTATCATCTCCATCACGTTCACGACCACTCCTCTTTAAAGACAGTTGAAGATGCCGTGCTGAGAGCGGGGAAGGGAGATGAAAATGACCATCACTCCTGGGGGCGGACAGTTGAAGATGCTGAGCTGAGAGTGGTAAAGGAGGAGGAGAATCATCACTGCTGCTGGCGGACGATTGAAGATGCTGCAGTGGAAGGGGAGAAGACGGAGGAGGAACGTTATCGCCGCCACTGTCACTACTGTTGGCGGACAGTAGAAGATGCAGTGCTCAAAGCTTGGATAATTGTTCGTGCCTACTCCGTTCAACCTATCCTTGCCAGATCAGCCTTGACCGCCGCGGCTGCAATCATACTTACAATTCAAATTGTGATTACGATCGTGGGAGGGCTTTCCAAGGTGTTGAAAGTGAAGAATGGCGAAAGAGAAAATTGGTTCGACTTAATTGCCACTGTTGTGCAGTGTATATTCATCTTTTTAGGCTGGTCGCTTATCATTTTAAGGTGGGCTACTGCAGTGGCTTATCACCAAAGATCCAAACGGGATAGCTGGCTTAGCGGATTACAGGTAGAGGATTACTGGACAAGACACCTGAGAGAGTTGCAGCAAGCGAAGGAGACCCGACTTCGGCAGGCAGAATTTCTCGACGACAAAATCGATGAACTGGTCTCCAAGAAGGAGATAACAGGCACTCTACCTAGTATATTATTATCTGCAGCGATTTGGGTGCAGTGGCTTCTCGTTTCATTCAGCAAAGCTTGTTGGCTTGCCTCTGTAATGCTCTTCCACAACAAATTGATGGATAAGTTGTTTGCATTCATGTTTCGAAAGCACTTACTGTGTATGTTTGAAGACTACCCAAAATACAGCAAAATATTGGAGGATGTGCAGATGTTAGGGGAGACGGCTAAAAGCCTGTGGGTGGCTCACCGCAAGTCCATTGAAAAGGCTAAGAGCCTCATTATACAAGGTAATGAAGACGGTGAATATAACTGTGACGATCTGGTTGACTTTCTGTCTGATAAAAGGACGGTCCGCGGTCTAGGCTTGAGCTGTTTAGAGCCTTACAAGCCTCAAACAGGATTGAACTTCTTGTGCAAGAAGAGGCCAACTCAGAGGACTCAGCAACCACAAGAAGAGAGTGACCTGGAAAAACAGCAATCACGAGGAGGAGAAAATGAGGCATTAGCTGTAGAAGAGCAATTTTCAGACGTCAGTACAATGTCATGGAAAATGACAGCAGTGTCCCTGCTCAGTATCATCGTTCAGCTCTCTCCAATTTATGCAGACCTTGATAAGGAACAGTGTTCAACTTCTCATGGTTTTCGTCTATGGACCGTCAAGGATTGTTTGAAGGCATATTCTCAAGCATGGGAAATCGTAGATTTCGTTGAGGAGGCAGATACAGAAGCTGACGGAATCACCATTGAAGCAGCCGACATGTACTTCCAAGCTCTTCAAAAGAAAGTCGATGAAGTAGACTTTCCTGCAAGAAATTCCAGAGATGCAACAGCTGAATGCGTGCGTGCAGCATTGGAGAAGCTTAAAAAGGAAAGTAAAAGCAACACAGAGTCGCTCCAAAGTGTAAATTTTATATCACCATTAGTCTTTGCACTTGTTGTTAATGGTAAGGATTTAGAAGAAGAAGGCCGTCCAAACATATCGAAGGGCAACGACTCCACGGACTGGAAAGCATCAGCGTCAGGTAATGCAGTGTACAATTTATGCAACAGCATTGAGTGCAATGATGGAGCCGATGTGAGTGAGCTACTGAAAGAATTAGAAAGCTCTTTAGCAGATATAATAAACGAATGCGTAGAGAAAGCCCAGCATCTCCTCTTATTGAAGTCCAGGGAATGGGCTCTAAACAGGGATGAAAAACGGATGGGGAAAGCACTTTACACAGCAGGGAAAGCTAAGGCAATCATGGAGAAGTTAGTGTGCAACAACGTAGCAATAGTTTCTTGTCGTTGATTTTGTGTCTTTTTAAAGTTAGAGCTAATACTTAGCATCAAGTTTCTAGGTGTGTATTCAAGGGAAGTCCCATGTACTTCACTAAGTATTGATTTAGACTAGGCTTATTGAAGTGTGTAATAAATTTAGAGTGCTTTTGTTATTTTTCTTTGTGATATTTGTTCATGTTGTAGCTACAACACTATCATGTATGGCAAACTGAGAAGTTTGCTTTCCTAAATATATTCCATGGTCTTATTATTAAATTTATTTTTTCAGCATTTTTATAAAAATTAATATTTTAAAAAATTGTTTATTTATTTATTTATATGTATTTAATTTGTAAAGTTTGTATTTTTTATTTGATTTTTTATATTTGTTTTTATTTTTGCTATCTAATACATCTTTTTGAATATCAAGTAGTTCATTTCAATCAAGTAATTGTATAATAAATATGGTAATCATTTGATTCTTAAAGTGTTTAAGATTATTTTTTAATATTATCAATAGTAAAATAATATGAATCTTTCTTTATATAATTGTAATGGTACTAATATGTTCACACAAATCAGATATATTTTTCATAATAGATTAATTTTATTTTAAAGTCCCATTCTCATAAAAAATAACATTAAACTTCAAACTATTAACATTATCAAATAGCGGTTGTAACAAATTTTCTCTAGAGGGTTGTAATAATAGAAGTTTGTAAGTATTTCAATGAAATTTAAGAAGAAAAAATGGTGGCAACATTAGCGACGGTAACGAAAATGATTGAAACCCTAAGCGATGGAGGTGGTTTTTCTTCCTCTCTTGGCGGTTGTTCATCGTCTTTTGCAAGCGAGGAAGGTGAGGCAGATGTTGAGGACCCTGACGATGATCTATCCATAGAGCTGGATGAGGCAAAATCAAAGGTGGGCTCCCCTATATGCCCTTTAGCAGTCGTTAAGGGTGACTTTTCTATTTCAGAAGTTTTTGTTGGCAACGGTGTATTTTCTAAGGTTCCTGAAGATGCCCCTATCTCCTCGGAGGTTGATTTGTGGGCACATGAATACGATGAGGAAGATATTATTTCCTCATAAAATGTAGATCCTATTATTTGTTTTTCTGAAGCTAATGCCTGGGACTATAAAGGGTTTGTTAAGGAGGACAAGCTTCTTCTTGATATCCTTCTTGAGGCTCAAAAGAGTGTGGTTGTGAGATATGTGCAGAAACCCATTAAAAATT
This sequence comes from Sequoiadendron giganteum, assembly GCA_007115665.2. NCBI lineage: Eukaryota > Viridiplantae > Streptophyta > Pinopsida > Cupressales > Cupressaceae > Sequoiadendron > Sequoiadendron giganteum. The sequence goes on along the minus strand of CM021108.1, from coordinate 230,047,676 downwards.
ATCTATTTAAGGGTCTCAAAAAGGGTTTTCTTCTCCTTGCTAATGTTGAGGGGGGTGTTGTTTCCCCTCTCCTATTGGGATTCCTATTCCTATTATTTCTCCTTCAACCCCTAATGATCCTTATGAGTGGAAGGATTGCAGGCAGAGAGCACTAGTGCTCCTATGGCTGATGTTTCATCCTCTCCTATCTCTACTCCAGATACTAGGGTGTTGGATGATCTATGTATGAAGGAAGTGGGTGGCAAGTCTAATATCTAGACAAGTTTTGATTGTAAGGTTTTAGATGAAAGCTCCATTGATGTTATGGAGGATGGTCAAACTCAAATTGACATTCCCGATTCTCTCTTTTTTGAGTCTTTGGAGTGGCTTAAGAGCTCATTGGTTGGGAGATTCTATGGCATTCATCCCAATATAGATGTTGTTAGAAGATGGGTCCTTCGAGCTTGGAAGATTAGTGGCAGTGTTGAGGTAACTGCTATGTTGAATGGTTTCTTTCTTTTTCACTTTACCTATGAGGAAAAATATTCAAGGGTCCTTCTAGCTAGGCCCCTAGTTTATTGACTCAAATGGCCTTTGTCTCTAGAAGTGGACTCCTTGGTTTCATCCCAATGGTAAACACTTTCAAGTTTCCTATTTGTGTTTGTTTGCAAAGGTTGTGTCTGGAGTTTTGGAATGAAAATGTTTCTAAGAGTATTGTTAACTCTTTTGGGCAATACTACACTACTGATAAGGTCACTAGATCCATGAAGCACTTGTTGTTTGCCAGATTTTGTGTGTTTGTGGAGAATAATCTTGTTCTTCCCACTAAGATTACCTTATCTTCTAAATTTGGTAAATGGGTGTAGAAAAACAATTATGAGGACTCCCTAGTCATTTCCCATTCTTGTGTTAAAGTGGGTCATCCCTCCACTACTTGATTGAGTAATAAGAAACAACACAATTTTGTTTGGAAGAAAAAGGAAAAATATTCCAACTTTTGTGGAGGATTACACTACTCCCTTTGTGGAGTTTCAAAATGAAGCTTTTAATGAAATTTCCTCTTCTCTGATATTGGAATCCTCTTTTGTAACTTCAAGGTTAGAATCTAGTTCTATTTAGTTTTTTGTAGGACTTCCTATCACTGTTTTGTATGGTTTTTTCTTGGTTGTCAGGTTGTGCATATTTCTCTTTCTCCTTGTACAAGGGTCAGGGCCCTTTCAAAACCTTTCTTTTCTAATAAAAAAATATCAAATTTTATCTATTTATAATAAGAAACATCAAACACCATATTCTAATCGTAAGAAATATCAAAACTACAAATTAATCAAACATCTTAACCTAAATCTTCTCTTTGATTTAAGTAACATATAGTTCATTGAGCTCAAAACTTATCACAACCATATGAACCTCTAAAAAAACAAACATATATAATTTATGTCTAAGAATCCCACATATAATATATTCATCCATGCTTGTCTTAAAATAAATTATATAACAATCATCACTACAAAGTTTCTATAAAAAAATGTACTCATTGATGTAAAATTTAAATGTGGAAATGCATATTTAAGGTTTATCTATGGGATAATGTTGGACTCGAAATGGGAAAACATAAAGGCACACATAGATGCAAGTGTTAGCCCATCTCTACCCTCCATATTAGGATGTTTTAACTTAATCCCACCATTAGATGCATTGGGTTTAGAGATTCAAGAAATTTTATTCACATTTTATTAAAAAAATGAGATTATAAGGATGCATTATTTCGAAAATAATTGAGTCTTAGTGAAATATTTTAAAATTGTAGAATTTTTTATATAGAAGAATCTTAAAATGTAATTTTTTTATTAATGTTAATTATTTTAAGATTAAATTTATCAAAAAAATTTAATGTCATTTTTATATAATTTATTTTTGACATGTAATTGGTTAATTTTGTAAGTTTTTGATCCTTTCAAATTAATGGATTTTTTTTGTTAGTTCAAAGTTTATATGAATTAATTTGTAAATATAAACACAGTCATCATAGATTTGAATACACTAAATTCAAAAGATTTGATTGTTTTTAGTTAGTTAATTATTTTTTAGTTCAATAATTATAATAATTTAGACTAATTTATTTTCATTTGTATTAATTAGTTAAAAATAGGTTTGAGGATAAATCTTTTACGCACATGATTAAATAAATTATAAAATTATTTTAGTGCTTCAATCATTTTTCTATTTAGTATTATTAAAAGGCTTAGAGGTCCTTTTTAGGACCAATGCAACAAACATGGTCATCAACATTTGAAAATACCAACTAATGTGGGATGTGATTAGAAAGACAATCTTTGGGATTGAGTATTTGGCTTCTTATCTATCCCAAGAAAAGCCTAAATTTATGTAGGAGTAAAAAGGAGAGAGAATGTAGAAGAAAAATAATATATAAATAAATGCTCATGCAAAATAGATACATTATCACAATCAGTGTAGATCTTAGAAGATTATGATACTTTAAGCAATAGAATACAATAACTATTAACTATGTAATAGTCAAATTGAGACTTAGATTACACATCAATCTCAAAATTTAAACTATAGAAAAATTTAGCTAAACTATTAAGAGGTACATAGAATTATATTCATATTAAGAATTCTCAAACCCATAATGATAACTTTCCCCCAAAAAGAGCTTGAAGTTATAAAACAGCCAAGGATATGGTGACATATCTTTGAATTTGGTTCTTTAAAGTATCTTTTCAATGGCTAGGATCTAGGGTGAACACCAAGGATACAAGATTATTTAAGTTTTCTATACAATATTACATATTTTGGCTCCATGTAGGTGAATTTATCTATTGTGTACCACATAGGATAGATGTTGGTTATCCTTTAAATTCAAATTAAAATCCATTATATATTTTGAATCTGAGACATGAAACACCCTACCCAAACTATTCTCTAGTTATAAGATGACCTATAGATGCTATAGAGGATATGAAAATATAGAAACTCTGCTTTCATACAACATTATTGATGATATCTATAAGAAAATGGCTACACATTCCTCACACCATTGGATGAACTTTATGGTGGTAAATAAAATGGCTCATTCTATTTTGGAGATAGTATTCCCTTTACTTTTTGTAACTCCCATGACTAAATATTAATTTATAATAATAAAATCTTATGAATTGGTAGATATTTATTTGACTTAGCTCATTTAAATGTGCACATGTGTATAGACTTGGAATACTTTCCAAGCCACATAGAATATATAATTTTTTTGTAAAACTAAAGGGATTGAGATGATCTACCAATTTTGTAAGATATTATTCTTGGATCAAGAACAATATATGATACATTTGATATTGTTAGTGAAGAATTCATTATAGTTTTGGTCACTCTTGTGGGATATTTTATATATTCGAAGGATGGAAACCTGAGGTATACTTTGGATGCATAATCAACAATAAAACAATCATTTATTTTTTAAAAACATTATAGATGATACCTAATTCATATATGGATAAAGTAGGTCATCAACAACCCCCACTCTATTTACTTAGGCAGGTTGATAATCTACAATAGTGAATATTAGTTCTCCAAATTTATGGTTTACTCATATAAAATTTTATGTGCATGCACTTGACAATTGTTTGCACAAGTTTCCTTGATTCATTTAGTGTCTTGACATTTTCTATCATTTATTTAGTGGTGTATGTTGGGGATATCCCATCCAATCTACATTTTTTGGTCACACTCCTTAATTAGTTATTGGAATTATTCTTATAGATGCATCTTGTTGTTCTCATTATATAATGAGAGTATTCATAGCCATGTTAGTGATAATATTTGGGCCTTACAAACCTTGATGGATAGTGCCACCATCATGTGATTTGCCTTGTATTATTCCTTCAATTTACCCTTATCCATGACACCATTTATCTTTTGGGTGGTGACATTTCTATTGATCATATAGATTTTGGCAAGTTTTGTGATGTTGATGGCGTGAAGTCACAAAATATATTTGTGTGCATTTTTTATTGTTAGATACATTATAATATCCATATAATTGACATATTTCTTCACCATTTCATGTACCAACATAGTCAAATACATGAACTAAAGTGTTGGCATGAAGGATGCTATAGATTCCTTAATTTATTTCTAGTATGTCTTATTCATGGGTGTTCTAAAACACTACTCAAATTAAATGAAATACTAAGTATCCTACCTCACCTAAGAGATGATAAATCTTAATAGAAAAAAATAGCAACCCTAAGGTCTTGGTAACTAGGTCTTGTCCATTTAGGACGACTCAATACTTTGATGTATATTTATTTCAATTGGAGAGTCATACATTAACTTAGTAGGAACTCACCATTGGATTAGATATTATTAAGGAATGGTATTCTCATAGCTGTAATCCAAACATGCATTACTTCAAAGAATAATTAATATTCTAAACATGTGTTTTCTCAAGATTAGAGCCATACAAACTTTCAATACATATAGAAGAAAGGGTTTTGTAGTGGAATATGTATGGTAGATGGAGAGTACTGTTCAATTATACTTAGTCAATCAGAAAAAGAAGATCATACTTCCTTCTCTACCTTTTTCATGTAGAGGGTTCACATCTAAGAGAAAAGCATTAAGTGCGGTATGTGAAATTTAGGAAGTTTTTCAATTTGATGATGTCTCTCATTGGGAGTATGATCCATGTGACATCATTAAAGAAAGGCTTGTGGCCAACACAAATGATGCAAGTAGAATTCAAAATCAAAGTAAACCTTTGCTTGAAATATTGAAAAACAAGAATTCTTAGGGTGAGGTCAAGCAATAAATGGAGTAAAATGTTGTTAAGAAAGGTGTTCCTTTTGAACAATTGTCAACATAAATAATTAAATTGCACCAATAGAGAGAAGTAGAGAATAAAATCAGGAGTGATGATAATTTTTATGAAAAAGGTGTGTGACCATCTACTTCAATAAAAATTCTATATTCTCTAAGAAGGGCTTGTATAGAAGAAAACTTGACATAATAAAAAAATACTACCTTTTCCTCTATAAGGAAAGATCTAGGTGAACCAAAAACTAGTGCAATGTTTGAAGAGATCCAAAAAGATTATGAGTTTAATGATTTGTGGGATAAAAAGCATCCCTCTGAAGTTCAACAAACTGATGATAAATTTAATAATGATAGGAAAGAACAAAGTGTACAATATGCAAAAAATGTAAAATGTGGCTTAAGTGAGACTACAAAATAAATATATACTTCAGAAGCAGCCATAGCCAAAAAAGGGATATGAAGGTGGTGGTTTGGGGTCCAAAGGATAAGGCATTTGGGTACCAATAGAGGTAGCCATCGAAAACCTAGTAATTTGCAAGGCATTGGAGCTAATAAAAAATCCCAATGTCATACAAGGACATGTGAAACAATTTATTTTATTACAACTTCAATTCCTCATGGTCAAATACAATCGCAAGCAAGACATGGCAGAGAATCTAGTGCAATTGGCACTACCATAGGTGGTGATGCTATGGATAGTAGTACTAGTTGTGGTCAACATGTGCCAAAAAAAAAAATTACATACATGAGGCCAACAATAAAATATACTACACAAACACCTAGTGATCAAGGCATTTTGAAAAAACAAAGGATTATGACAGGTCCAAGTCCAACTACTAGTACCACTACCTCAATTTCCACAGTCCAACAGAGTTATTTCTAGGCACTCCTCTAGTTAGTGTGACTACAACAAAAATGGCTAATCCTCAACCTCATGATCAATCTCAGATGATTGGAGATGTTCCCATCATTGAAATTAATCCTTTTCCATTCAAGAATTTCATTATGTTTGCAGACCTAGGTTTTGATCACAATGATGAGTTTAAGAAGAAATTAGAAATGTATAAAAATCAAAGGAAGCAATTGATAGAGAGTACATCTACTATAACTTCAAAGCCTGCAAAAACCAAGTTATTACCCACATTTGACCAAAATATAAAAAACCATGTAGTACATGTTTGTTGTTCCCAAAGTTCAAAATAAACTAGAGAATTAGATGGATCACTCTAAATTTTAGATGGGAAATTTTTCCAATTGGAATTTTCTGGATATAATTTTTTTGACAAAATTAATGTATCAAAAAGGAACAATGAATTGGTGTACACATCATTACTAATGTAAGAGAGCAAAAAAAAGGGTTGCAAATTCAAATAGGAAATTTACATGCAAACCTAGAAAATGAGAAAGCAAAGAGGAAAGAAATAGATCTAACAAGAGCAATGAATTAGAAAAAAAATATATACCTCTACATCTACAAGCAAAGAGGATGAATAAATAGAGGTTGAACTAAAATTGAACGAATTGAAGCAAAGGTTAGATGAGAGAAAAAAAAAATATGATGATGAAAAATCCACTTCAAAAAAATTAAAACAAAACCTGGCGAAAGAAAAACATTGCAAACATAAATTGGAGGAAGAGAGAAAAACTAGTGAAAGATTGTTGACAAAGCTGAGGGAAGAACAAAATAAAATAAACTCTTGTTAGAATAAGTTAACTAATTTTTTTAGAGAAACAATGAGGCATATGAAATAAAAGGTGTGGGAGGAAATAATGTAGAGGATTGATCATTTATGTCTATTATTTCAATTGATTAATCTTTCATAGTACATAATAGGAAGCTCAAAAAATACATAGTGGACAACAAAAAATTGATTTCAAGAGAGAAAAATGTAAATAAATTTTTACAAACAGTCTATAAAGCTAGTGACAATGAATTGAAATCAAAAGGAATTAATGACTAGATTGATCCCTCGATGAATGTGTCATCTATCATTCAAAAGTGTTTGACAATATGTGAAACAGAGGAATTTTTAGATTAGGCTAAAAAAATGAAGATGTTGGATAAAAATGTAACGATCTTGATAGATCTTGGTTTGACCTCATATTTTGACACAACAAAGTGATTAATTGGGAATGATTCTTTCAAAGAGAAGATGGAGGATACAAGGAATATTGATTTGGACCAGTTTTCGCAAAACCTAGATGAGACAAACTATTTGGATTCCATCAAACCATTGATAACCTTGAATGCAACTTTGATTGAAATATTCAATTCAAGTTCAAACTTGAATCATGAATTGTTAAAAAAGTTTCAAGTGAGACACTATTAGTTACAACAAATGGTATTTCCATCAAATGAACAGTGTAGCACACTACAAAAGCTGATAACATGTTTTGATAATATGAATTTCCAATTTAGCTCTGTACATAGTTATCTTTGAGAAAGATTTTGCATTGCCTTTATGTATTCCTTCATTTAAAAATCAATAAAAACCTCAAATTCATTAATTTGTTCAAATTATCTATATTATTCAATTAAAAAAACTATCATTTCTACTACTAGATATGCATTAAACGATTACTAATGTTGTATATGCTATTTCTGTTAATATGTTATTAAGTATTGAGTTGAATGAGGAATCATTGAGTACATATAAATCTTATTAGTATGAAACAATTGAAACATGATAGTAATCATATGTTAATTAATAAATGCAAATTGAAAATTATGTTTAATAACTAATTAACCAATTTGAAAACAATGTTTAAAATCTAGATTCTACATTGGAATAGTAGAATATAGTAATACATTAATTTATTCAATTTGATTCATAATTTCATGGAATACAATATAAAATATTATAAACTACAATTTGGAATATGAATCTATGATTCATGAAATTCAACATAAAATTTAAATACCTAGAAACTACTAAATCCTTGGACAATAGTTAAAATTTAGAATATGGATTCTACTTTGGAAATTTGGAATAGTGTAATATATTAGTATGTTAATTTATTTAACTTGTTCATAATTTTATGGAATACTTGATACAAAATATCACCAATAATAGTTTTGAATATGATTCATGAATTGCAATATAATACCTACAAACTGCTAGATCCCTTGTATTAGTCAATTGACCTCTCATTGTTTGACATAAATCAACAAGTTTGAAATATTATGATAATGAATCATGAAATATTTCACTCTAACCAAAGGTTTCTCAAACCCTTGCTATTGATCCCTGGTGTAGTCATGGGTGGAGGTTCCAAAATGGTCTATCCAACCGTGTAGCTTAGAGTTGACATAGTGAAAACAACACAATATATTTATTAGAAAACATGAAATTTTATTGATTCAATAACTGGAAGTATTACATGCATAATATGTGAAATAATTAGGGCTCACAGGCCTATCACAAGGGCGTTACAACAATACAAGTGGCCCAAGGCCTTATTACAGTCCATAACCTAGAAGGTTGGATTTAATTGTGAACTATTTATAGCAATCTAGTTGATTAAATACTGAATTGAATGCTTTCCAAAGAATTACAAATGATATTAAATACGATTCTCTAGCTCAAGTAGGTCCACATTAACCTCAAGGGTTTACAAAATCAAAAAATGATCAAGCACATTAGGTTGGCCTTAAAACATGACAGATGATCCTTTGTGAGATGAAACATATTGCGTATTTCCATGAAAGATCCCCTTGGACCCAAAATGTTTGTATGATTCTCCATTATGCTCCAAACATTCTGAAATAGGTCCACACAATAAATTATAGACCAAGTTGGCCACAAATGCTTTGACTGAGAATGAGAATGAATTTTGAGAGCGATACATTTTTACAAACAAATGTAAACTTCCTAAAATTTGGATATGATGTAGATTACCTCATGTAGATGATATACCCTAATCCATGAGCTGAGAAATGACAATGTGATAAAATGTGGAATGAAATGCTAAAACTACTATAGAATGAAATGCAAGAAAATAAATGTTTTTGGTTGATACATGATTGGTTTACAACAAGGGATGCTCCTACATCACACACCCAGGGTTGGAAGAAAAGTGAGTCCCTCACTTTTCATGAGCTAGAGTAAAACCAAAGTGGTCCACCTTATCTTGATAAATCCATGATGAATCCACCACTGGTCTTCCTTTCCATTTTACTAGTTGCTCCTTGTACTACTTGTTCCTAGTGCTCCTTCTGGTTTTGGTATCCAAAATCTGCCCAATCTCCTTCGATGGTTGATGTGGTAACTGCTCGTTCAAATACTATTTTGTGTCACTTCCACTTGAGTGTCCTTCATGATACTCATATATGTTTGCAACATTGAAAATAGGTGATATATAAAGTGTCTCCAATAACTCCACTTCATATGCACTTCCTAGATCAAAATTCCTAAGAATCCTACATGGTCAAAACTTCCTTATCTTCATCTTATTATATGTTCCTACTTGAACTCTTTCCTTCTTGAGATACACCATAACTTCATCTCCAACAAAAAATTCCTCATGTCTCATTTTCTCATATGCCTTCTCCTTATATTTATCGTTCATGTCCTCCAAGTGTTTTCAGACTTGCTTATGCAATGTCTCCATGAATCCTACAAAATCTTATGCTTCTACACTCCTATTATTCTCCATGTTGATGTTTCTAAGATTTGCAACTCCTCTTGGATGTACTATTGTCACAATCTCAAATGTTGTCTTCCTCGTACTTCAATTTACTGAGTTATTTTATGCAAAATTTTCTTATGGTAGAACTATGTCCCAATTTCCTACTTTATCTCCAACCAAACATCTTAGTAGGTTACCCAAAATTATGTTTGTCTATCTATTTGTGGGTGATATGCCAAACTAAACTTTAGATTTGTCTTCATCTTCTTCCACAATGTCCTCCAAAAGTATCCAATAAGCTTGGTGTCCCTGTCTAAAACTATACTCTTAGGTAATCCATGCAATTTCACAATCTCCTTGAAAAATAAGTCAACAACATGCACAACATCATTAGTCTTCTTACAAGGAATAAAATATCTCATCTTAGAAGATATGTCCACTACTACCATGATAGAATCATATCATCTCTATATTCTTGCTAATACCAATATGAAATCCATATTTATATCTTCCCAAGGTCTCTCTGATACTTCAAAGATTTATACAACCAAGTATTTTGACTACTCTCTTTTTCTACTTGACAAATTCTACAACTCTGGACATACTTCCTAACATCCTTATATATCTACAAATAAAAATAGTATTCAATCATACCAAAGCTACTATCTTATCAACTCCAAAATGTTCTTCTAATCCTCCACTATGCTTCTCCTTAATCAAATTATCCCTCACTGAACTCTTTGGAATACACAACTAATTTCTCTTGAACAACATTCCTTCTTGAATAAAATAATCCACCCATTGGCTCCAGTTTGTCAATACTGGTTCCTTACATGCTTTCCAAGCTTCAGTGAAATTTGGATCATCTTCATACATATGTTTCAATTCTTTAAAACCTAATACTTCTACTCTCATCTCTGTTGGAAAAACCCTTCTTCTCAATGCATCTACAATTTTTTTTGACTTTCCAATCCTATGCTTCAACAAAAATGTATAACTCTACAATAACTCAACCTATTCCATATGTCTCTAGTTCGACTTTCCCTGACTATTCAAATAATACAAAGCTTGATGATCACTATACAACACAAACTCCTTAGGCAACAAATAATGTCTCCACTTCTTCAAGGCTTGAATTATGGCAGAGAATTCTTAATCAAAAACTAAATATCTTTTTTATCATCATTCAACTTCCCACTAAAATAAGCTATGGGTCTTCCTTCTTGACTCAACATTGCTCCTATTGCATTTTCACTGGCATCATAATCAACTTGAAATACTTTATCCTTTAAATCAGGTAATGCTAACATTGGTTGCTTTATCACCTTTTTCTTCAACAATTCAAAACTTCTTTTCACTCTAAATGTCCACTTACGGTATTTCCTATCTCCTCTCATTGTCTCTATCATAGGTGTGCAAATTCTACAAAAGCTCTTGATAAACTTCTAGTAGAAACTAGTGAATCCATGAAATGATCTTACTTCTCCAATATTCATCAGTGTAGTCCAATCAATAATTTCTCTAACCTTCTCAAGATCCATCTTCAACCCTTTAATAGAAATGACAAAACCCAAGTACACCAAATATTCCTTCATGAAGCTACACTTCTTGACATTAATTAGAAAATTCTCCTATCTTAATCTTTGCAATACTTGTCTGATGTGCCACAAATTTTCTTCTCTAGTGTTATTAAAAACTACAATATCATCCAAGTAAACAATCCCAAACTTACCCAAGAATTTCATCAATACTTTGTTTATCAACCCCATGAAAGTGCTAGGTGCATTGGTCAATCCAAAAGGAATTACTAACCATTCATACAATCCTTCATTAGTCTTAAATGTAGTCTTACATACATCTCCTTCTTTGATCCTGATTTGATAATATCGACTCTTGAGATCAATCTTTGTGAAATACTTTTCTCCACTCAAACAGTCAATAATATCATCCATCCTTAGCAATGGGAATGTATACTTGACTATGATCCTATTGATTGCTCTAGAATCTATACATATCCTCCATTCTCCAACTTTCTTTGGGGCAAGTGCAACAAGTACCACACATGGGATTAAGATTTCTCTGATCAAACCTTTCTTCAATAACTCTTGTATCTATTGGTTCAATTCTTCATTCTCTAATCGTGTCATTTTGTGTGCTACCTTATTAGGAAAAAACTCTCTTAGTATTAGGTCTATGTGATGACTGATTCTCTAGGCTGGCAGTAAACCATCTAGTACATTGTATGACATAATGCCTTCATACTCTATCAATAGTTCTGCTACCTCTTCATCCTCTATCGTAGGATTCTCTATCTTTGGATTTCCACCCTTCTTTGGAACCAATGCAAAACACATATTCTCATGCCTCAATCCATCCAAAAATTTCCTTCCATCTACCAAGCATAGTTTGGAAGTGCTAAAAACTTGACTTTTGTCCTCTTCCTCCAAAGGTATCAACTTAATTCTCTTACCATTTAATGTCATAGTATAGGTATTCCTTCTTCCATCATGAATTTATTTCCTATCACATTTCCATGGTCTTGCTAACAATAAATGACATGCATCCATAGGCATAATATCACACAATACTTCATGTTTATATGATCCTATATGAAAATTTTCCAAATATTTCTCATTAACTAGGATATTATGCTCATCTTGAATCCATGGTATACTATAGGGGCTTGGATAATTCAATCTCTTCAAATTTAAATTGGTTTCCATCTCTTTAGAAACTAGATTATCAATGCTACCATTATCAATGATAACTTTGCATACCTTTCCTCTGGACATACATCTTTTTTTAAACAAATTCTTCATTTACGGTAGTTCCTCGATTACTTCTTCATGCATCAAAGATCTCCTGATTACCAATGATTTGTGTTTCTTAGCTTTCCCAACTAAATTAGGGGATCCAACAGGTTCTTCATCCACATAAGCTACTCTTTTAGTATGCTTAGATTTCTTGTCAGTTCTTCCTTGATGACACTCAAATTCTCTATGTCCTTCACCTCCACACTTGAAATAGGTTCCTTTGAATGGTCTCTTCTTAGATCTTCCTTCTTCTCTCCTATATCCATCATTTTGGTAGGAATTACGATCTATTCTATCACTGCAGTAGAAATTTATATCTTCTCTCCCTTTGTGGTATAAATTATAGTCCTTTTCTTCACTGCAGTAGGGTTTCCCATCCTTGTTTTTCTTTGCATAAGGTCCTCTTTCTCTAGATTGTGATCCGCTCTTCTAGAATATTCCTCTTTCAATTCTCTTCCTTTGTTCAAACTTCTTGTTCAATTGCTCCTCCACTTTCACACAAATTGGTATGCTTCTTCAACTAAAGTCATCATTACCAGGCTCAGTTCTTCTTGAATGTTTGTTCCCATTCCTCTGATGTACCTTGCCACTTTCTCTTTTCTTGCTTCACTATGTCCAATCCTAATAATCATCTTTTAGAATTCTTCAGTATACTCTTTCACAAATTTCTTCTTTTACCTCTGGGTCTGTAATCTTTTCAATAATTCAAGCTCATAATCAATAGGTATAAAATGATTCTTCAACTTTATCACCATCCAATGCCATTTTTTAATCTTCTATTTCTATCCAATTTAACTTCTTTGCACCATATAGAAGCATGTCCTTTCAAATTAGTTTTCACAAATTTTACTCTTTTTGGATCTTCAATTTCTTCATATTCAAACTATTCTACCATATCATTGATCCAATCAATCAATTCCTTAGGGTTTAAATTTCTCATAGAATTTTGAATTTCAATCCTAGGTTGCTTACCATTTTTTCAAATAGCTTTCAACATCTTCACTTGATCTAATTCTTCTTCTTTGTCTATGGCTTCTTCATTTTGATTCACAACATGATCTAACTCATCATCGCTTTCATCCTCATGTCTAGGGTTTAAATCTTACCTTCTATCTTCTTTTACAACATCCAATCAGACTCGCATCACTCGCATCATCTCTAACATGTCATCCATTCTTCTAGTGACATTTTCCATAGTAGGCACTCTCCTTGGTGGCATCTCTCTCCTTTGATCTAATGCAACTGCCTCAATTTAGAAATCTAGCTACAAGGGTTTCAACTACATCACAATCAACAATTGGTTGAAAATGCATATAGTCTACCTCAAGTTGATGATCTATTCACCACAAGGAATGCCTTCAGGATGCAAAAACTTGCTTTGATACCACATTGTATAGTCATGGGTGGAGGGTCTAGAAATCATTGTCCAACCATGTAGCTTAGAGTCAACACAATCAAAATAATACAAGGCATTGATAAAAAAACATGAAGCTTTATTGATTCAATAACTAGAAGTCTTACATGCATCATATGTTAAATAATTAGGGCTCGTAGGCCTACTACAAGGACATTACAAAATTACAACTGTCCCAAGGCCTTATTACAGTCCATAGCCTAGAAAACTAGATCAAATTATGAATTATTTCTAGTGACCTACTTGATTAACTACTAAACCGAATGCTTTCAAAAGGATTACAAATGATCTTAAATATAATTCTCTAGTTCCAATAAAGGTCCACACCAGCCTGAAGGGTTTACAAACCAAATGAATGATCAAGTGTGTAGGTCGGCCTTAAAACATGAAAGATAATCCTTCACAAGATTAAAAGTATTGTGGATCTCCATGAAAGATTCGCTTGGACCCAAAATTATTGTATGATGCTCCATTAATCTCTACACACTCCATAATAGGTCCACACAATAAATTTGGACTAGGTCAGCCTGAAATGCTCTAAGTGAGAATGATAGTGAATTCTGAGAGTGATAAATTTTTGTAAACAAATGAAAAATTCTTGAAATATGGATATGACCTCGTGTAGATGCTATATCCTTCTCCAAAAGTGGAGAAATGATAATACGGTAAAATACATAATGAAATGTTGAAACTGCTATTGACTAAAATGCAAGAATTTTTTTTTTGTCAATATAGGATTTCCTTAAAACCAAGGATGCTCCTGCATCAATCCCACTTGCATGGGATTCTCCATGGAGTCAAATCTTTTAATCCTAGATATTGCAAAATGGGAAATTTTTTCTCTAAACTTAGTTGTATTTATAATTCCTTCTATTTTTGTCCATTGTATTCTAAAATTTTCAAAAAATATTCAGCCGAAGTAATTTATTTTGTATGAAATAGTTTTGGTTGACAATAGTCTAGGACCCAAAATTGACGATACACAATGAAAATAGCTTCAAGTATTTATAATAAGTAATTATTTGGTAGAGCTCCCGGCCATTGTATAATAGTGCATTGGCATCTCAAATCCATGTAAAAAGACACACAACTCCCTACTTGTTTTAAACTATAAAAAAAATCAAGATTGTTCAAATATGTAATTAACTGCCAGCTTATAAATTTTGGACTTTGAAATGGATAGTTTGATAGATATAGATTATCAAGGGTAATGTATAACATTATTTGTAGTTTACTATATTCATGAATATACATAGTTCTTGTTGCATAAAAGGTTGTCGTTGCACCAAAAGATTGACCTATTAATGTTTGATACAACCGCTAGAGTTAATGAATCCATCAGAGTTGGTTAAGCCATGTCATGAACCTGAGCAATATATTACACAATAGAAGGAGACCAAGGGCACACACCTCTCAAAAATCCCCCCCCATTGC
Organism: Sequoiadendron giganteum; assembly: GCA_007115665.2. Taxonomy (NCBI): domain Eukaryota; kingdom Viridiplantae; phylum Streptophyta; class Pinopsida; order Cupressales; family Cupressaceae; genus Sequoiadendron; species Sequoiadendron giganteum. The sequence continues at coordinate 230,032,574 of CM021108.1, read as the reverse complement.
AAGTGATGGGTTTGAACCTGTGACCTAGGCTCTGATATCAATTATTGCATAAACGGTTGTCATTGCACCAAAAGGTCGACCTATTAATGCCTGATACAACCACTAGAGTTAATGAATCCATGGAAGGTGATTAAGCCATGTTACAAACCTGAGTGTTGCATTGCATAAGACAAGGAGACAAAGGGCACACACCTTGAAATAGTTCTATCTTGGGATTTTTTCACAAGATTATTTATTTCATCTAGAATGGGAAGAATATGAGATAAATTTAAGAGTGGCTTTATATCACTTAAGCTATGTAAGAGGTTGGGAGATTTGTCTACTATGTGGTGATGTTCATACATTACTCGAATCAAGGATTGATATTTTGAAAACTCATTGTGCTAGTCCATGCAAGGAGATCCATCTTGTATCAATATCATTAAGAAGCTTGTTTCTTGTTGTTATTCCCTCAACAAGATTTTGAAATTATACAAACTATTTGGGACTTTAAAATAAATATGAGTAGAGCTCATGGACTATATTTTTAACTTTTGATATTGGAGGAATCTATCTTATAATTTTAAATGCTAAATTCATTTTGTGGGCCATGTAGTGAATGGAAATCATGTATGATGAATAAGTAGTTTGTAACTTTATGCAAAGACCATTCCTATGACCTTGCATTACTGAAGCTCCATAAACTCCTACACGCACTAATTTTTTTGAAATTTTGAAGTCATTTATACCTCCAATTTCATTCAATTTTTTTTTAAGTAGTTAAAATAGATTTTGCAATGTTGAACTCTCCTTCATTATATGAACACATTGTAGATGAGGTTGGTGGACATTTTTGTGTATAGTATACACATGTATATATACCAATAATTATTAACTACCACATTAACTTCATTTAAAGATAATGCAATGAAGGTTGAATCTTTTATTTCTTTCTGTAAATATCATTTTTCCACCTCAGCAAGACATATTACCCATTCCCATAAAAAAAAATTTGACCAATGTGTGCTAGGAAGGTTAGGAACCTCAAAAAAAAAAAAAAAATATTATATTTTGGGTAGATTATCATATGACACCCTCTAGAAAAAATATGAAAGACACTCAACTAAATAATTTTTGCAAGTTGTGCTCTTGACATTTTCTTTCCAAATTGACCTTCAATTGAACCTCCACATTGAGAAAGCTTTTCCATTCTTTGCATATGCTCATCATATTTTGAAGACATTCTTCCTTTGATTTCCATCTTACTACTGAATTTTCCTTTTCATCTATGATTTACTTTTCATAAACTTTATCGATATGCTTTTCTATAGTGTCAATATTTAGCTACAACTTCTTGTCTCTTTTTATATTTCCAACTATAAATTTTTGGAGGTTCATCTTTGTTTATATTCTTCAATGGTTCAATGAATGGGTACTTTGACATCCAATAAATTTGAAAATTTATTTTCATATCCCACTCTCACCTTTTTTTTTATTTTTCTTTTTTTTCCCTCTTCCATACACCAACATCATCTATGATGCCAACATTTTTGTTGAAGTTAGTTAACTCATCTTGGCTACACTGGTTATCCCTTGGAACATCTTCTACAACATTGTCATCCTCATCCAACTTAATTAACTCATTTTTATCTTCTTTTGAGGTATTTCTAATGCCTTCTTCATTAATATTTGGTGCAAGGGTTGATGATGTAGTTCCATCTTGATCTAATAAATCATAAAAAAATCCAAAGTATAACTTATGGTGACTATGTTTTGGGTGTTTTAATAGCCTCCCTTCACCATCTTGAGGAGTCTTACTCTTGTTCCTACTTGACATATTGATCTCTCATGAAATAAAAGATGCCAAAAAATATTTTCCTTTTTAAGAAGGAAATAGAGTATAGATCCCATTCCCTACTCAATACCATCTTTAATATTGAAGCAAGAATGGAAAAAAGATAAATAGTCTTATAATACTTGTAGAGTAGGGGGATTCCTCACCCCCATGGCTCTAGGTCACAGGAGACCACCAAGGAACAAAATACCCTAAACTATTTGATAAGTTGAGAGAGAGGTTGAAAAGGAGGGGCAAATAGCACACTATTTCCCCTCTGCTAAAAATAGGTGTATCCAAAATTGAGTGAGCTAACCACATAGGTTTTAGACTATAGACCAAACAACTCACTTTCTAACGATGATAGTGCATGAATTGGACTCTAACACAAAGCGTTGGCGTCTTAGGAATGCACCGGAATCCTATACGAATAGAGGTCATATAAACATCCAAAAAACATAGAGGGCCTACTTACGATCGGACTGTTGAGGTTTCATAGTTTGATAGAGAAAATGCAGAAAGTAGAAAGTACAACAAGAAGAATAATATAAAGCTATTCTAGTATGAAAATTACAAAGAAAGAGTAGGAAAGGATACAATTCTACTCATGAAATCCAATCCTTCAACTATAGCTCCAAATGGACAAACCAACACTTGCACACATGGAAATAGGAAAAAATTTGGGCTCTATTTTGAGGTTTGCCTCAGTCAAATCCCCATTTTGGTGTTCCAACCTCCATGAACAACCAATATTCTATGATATAGAGAAATAAATAAAGAAGAGAAAGGAAAGAAACTATCAAATAGAGTGCAAAGACAACCTGAATGCTACTCTATAAAACATAATGATCCAAATAACTAGCAAGAGAAATATCACCTTTCCTTCTGCTAGCACTCTAACCTGAGAGGAGAAGATGATGAGAGGCTACACCTTTCCAAGAGGATGGATCTTTGTTGACCCTAAAAAAATAATAATATTACAACAAGAAGGTGTTCTAGAGTCGAAGAAGGGAGCTTGCAACAACTAGAAGAAGCAAGAGTGTGAGTTTGCATGAAGGAATGATAAATCTACATGGAGTGAAATAATGAGTTTGAATGCTTGAAATGGAGGTAACTAGTCATTTTTCATCATTCAAGGGTCAAAAGAAGATGCTAGATTCATAGTGAACCACAAATGTAACACCTCTACATATTTGAGAGGCAAAAATCATGTCAGGACGAAAAATCAGTGAGTAGATGTTTGTGTGCCTCACACGCATCCTCAACATAGATTCATTCACTGACACAAAAATACAATGCCACACAGAAGAAATAAGCTAACAACGAAGGACTTGCATCATCAAAATTATAATTACTAAGGTAAGGGTAAATAAATGGGGAATTTTCTAGCATGCAAATCCACATCATTACATTTTTCCCCCACTTTAGCGAGTATATTTGTCATTGCAGATGTGAGCTAAAATAGAAAGATATTGAAGAGAATATACCAATAGCATCAAGGAAGTAGATCTTCAATCTAGTACACTTGGACGTGAAGAAAGGATAAATGGCTTCACAAGTTCTCAATCCTTCAAAGCTAGCTGAGAATGAAAGAGAGGAGGCTTCACAGGTTCTTAGTCCTACAAAGCAAGCTACGATCTCACCATAAACATGTTAGGTTAAAAAAAAAGCATGGTAGGAAAAAAATCATAAGACACAACCTGATCGATACATTGATCAAATAAGCCTATAGTTGTTGCAAATTCCATTGTAGGACATTTATAGAAAATATAGGTCTAGTCAGGCTACTCCCAAGCTGGATGTGAGGATATATGATGTCTAACAACAAGACATAATGACATTGAATATCAAATAAAGACACATAATTGCAAGACATCAATGAATTCAATTGAAGGAGAAGCTTTCAAAGGGGGTTCCTTAAGCAAGACACCCTTCAAGACACCAAGGGGTCCATTCAACAAAATGATCCAATTGAAAGAAACCACATTTCCACAAGTTATTCTTGTTAGAGTAAAGGTTTTAACTTAATTGTGTTAATTAAGTTGACTTTATTCCTCTCTTAAGATTTCACTTTAGTTTGTATTATGTGACATTTAATAATTATATTAATTATTAAATGTTTACCTATTGGGGTTTCTTTTAGGTTTTGCATGATCCCCTTTCTTAAGGATTGATCTCATTGTATTATTACCACACTCTTTGATTTATACAATTTTCAGCTTTCAGAGTACCCTTGCTTTTTGTCTCCAATGTCTTCTTCTGTGATAGGTTATTTGTATGTAGGTGATCTTCGGGGTCTGTGAAGTTGGATTTCTCAACTTCTACATGGTATCAGAGCTCCAGACCTGCTGCTTCTTATTCGTGTTTTGAAAGATTTTTGGAGCTTCGAGGGTTTGGGGTTTTCTTTTTTTATCCAGGGCATACCTCTTTCATTTGGTGAATTTTGAGTCAATTTGGACCTCATGATTGTGTTTGGAACGTTCAATTTAGTCAAGATTGACCTTTGTTTCGTCAAATTTGGCTTCGCGGCGTCAGATTTGCGAGGGTTTGAAATTTTTTGAGGGTTCCTGATCCAGAGTGTACCTACAATTTTGGAGCTTTTTGAGTCCAAACAAACCTCACCATCATATTCAGAGCACCCAAAAACCCCTAAATTGATTGTCAAATGATCAAAATCGGACGTAGTGACTCCGGGATGCAATTTTTTTTATTTTTGGGTCATACGGCCTAGTACGACACACAATTCGAGATTTCTTTTTTTAAAATCACAGAGTTAATGGGCGCCGCCATCAATTAACTGTTAGTGGTTATGCTAGCGGTTAATGCTAATGATTAGCCTAAATACTAGGCTTAACCCTCAAACCTTTTTTGGAGCTGTTTTCACGAAATCGGGTGTATTTTTTGCATACGATCTCCGTTTTGCAAAAACAAGATATTGCCGGAAAGCTGGTTCTGGTTATTTATTCTGATTTTCCCAGTTTGCAATTGTTTTTTCCAGTCAAAGTCAGAACTTGAGTTTTTCACTCTCGGGGGTGTATCTTTTGCGTTCGAACTCCTTTTTGCACAAACGAATAGGTGATGGAAAGGTGGTGCAGTGATCTTTCTAGATATGTAGTCTATTTCATTAAAAATTTTACCAGGTAAATTTTATTCAGCTTTGTGTGTTTTTACACTTTGCTCAATTACTTGGACGTTCTAGCACCTACATGGGTTCTATTTGCGTGGGATGGGTTATATTAATTTGATCTAAATCCTATAAGGTCATATTTCTCAGTTTTTTTTCATTTGAAGAGTTGTCATGGGCTTTTCTACTCACCCTTTAGTTGTTATTCTAGAACGGGGTAATTATGAGTCATGGGAAAAGGGTATACTTACACATTGTAGGTGGCTTAATATTTTGCCTTATTTGTATGATCTGATACTTGAACCAGCCACTTTAGAGGGAAAATTAGCATGGGATATCATTATAGATCACATAGTAGGACTTATATTATCTAGTGTTGATCATGACACTGTGTTGGCTATATCGGACATTGATTGTCCTCACCCACTTTGGACACGTCTTTGGGAGATCTATGGAGACCCAAATCTCTCTCCATTCCTAGAGGATCCTGCTTCAGATTGTCTCTTACCCATTTCTTGGAGAGAGAATACACCCTTTGATCATGATACTTTAAGGGAGCTTGAGTATTTAGACACCCTTACATGTTTCAATGGATTAGAGGCTTGTCTCACAGTTCCTACTCTTCAGACTGAGACTTCATCAACATCTCCTGTTGTTCCTAATTCAGTGCAGCAGGGAATCATACATCATCCAGACATAGCTACTTTGGACTCTTATGTTGCAGACATATCTTTCTTGTTTGTTGAGTCTTATATTGCAGATTTGGAGGATTCTTATGAGGACATTCATCTCCTCTACCTTGACAGTCAGGTTATCACTATTCGCCCACCATTATTAGTGCATTCAAAAGTTGCATTTCAGGATTCTCCACATCAGTTTGGATTTGACATCATTTATTTCAATTCAGACAGAGATTCCTCCGCATCCAATCATGGCACACATCTTGAGACAGATTGGTTCATCACTATTCACAAGGTTTCTTCAACATCGTCCTTTGGATCCGTTTCTTCCCAAGGGGAGGAATATCATTTGCCACTTTAGGATCTCCTTTTGGATTCTACATCAGGAATCTACCAGTGTGATAGGAGTTTATTCATTGTGGGGGGGCCTTCTTCTCTCTTTCTATCTCTCCTATGGAGACCATTGTACATGTACTTATATGATAGAAGCTATCTATGGGGGGTATCATGTAATCCACCTCCTATCCTTCTTTCATTAATGCATTGCATCCCTTCTTTGCATTCTATTTTGGGGAGGAGTTTTGTTCCCACTGGGTTTTCTCCTTTACCCCGTTTCATTTAGTTTGCATTGCTTTTGTAAATGGGTAAATGGGTACCTGATCAGGCCTAGTTGCCGGGACCCATGTTTACTTCCATGCATTGTAGTTACCTTTGCTTTCTTGCACATGTTTGTAGCTGCACTCTTGCTCATCTTAAGGGGGGGTGTTAGAGTAAAGGTTTTAACATAATTGTGTTAATTAAGTTTCCTTTATTCCTCTCTTAAGATTTCACTTTATTTTGCATTAGGTGACATTTAATAATTATATTGATTATTAAATGTTTACCTATTAGGGTTTCTTTTAGGATTTGCATGATCTCCTTTCTTAAGGATTGATCTCATTGTATTATTACCACACTCTCTAATTTATACAATTTTCAGATTTCAGAGCACCCTTGCTTTTTGTCTCCAATGTCTTCTTCTGTGATAGGTTATTTGCATACAGGTGATCTTCGAGGTCTGTGAAGTTGGATTTCTCAACTTCTACAATTATCTCATCAAGGAATCCTTTTGAAAGATCCTTTCATCAAGGAATCTGTTGGAAAAAATCCTCCTTCTCAAAGGAAATTTTTTAGACACTTTTTTTTAAAAAAAGTGCTCCTTTTTCAAAGGAAAGTTTTTAAACTCTCTCACATACAGGACCCTTTTCGAAAGAGAATTTTATACAAGAATCCTAAGAGAATACAACATTTTGGAAAATGGAAGGCTTTAATAAGGGATTATTTCATCAAGGAATTCATTTTAAAATATTACACCAAGGAATCATGTTTGAAAGAATTCACCAAATTGAAAATTAGAAGAACATGGTAGCCCCCTTAGTATGATATGTGTTGCATAAAGGAGCACATGAGACCCTAAGGAAAGAAAGGAGAGGTAGAGATGTTGCAACATGAGATACATGATGAGATGTATTCATGGTATGTTTTCATGCATGCAAGGGATAATACATAAGAACCACAACATCAAGAAGCAAACAGAGATGAAGAAATAAAGAGAGATATGGGGATCTAAGAACTTGGGGTCAAATTTGTTCATAAATATAAATATATAACATAGTGTATGAATGAACAATCATCAATCCCCAAAGTTCTCAAAACATGAAGAAGAGCACATGAGGACAAATTGAAAATAAAAATTGGGTCAACATGGAAGAAGATCTAAATGCCCTCAACACTTTGAATCATCCCTAATATTCAAATAATCACAACATCAAGAAGAATGATGATACACATAGAAGAAGTTCATAAAAAATTTTCCATGCTTGTATCTAAGCACCTACAAGGGAGAAAGGGTCCTCCAGGAAAGACCACAAACACAAAAACAAAAAAAAATCTATGTTACAAATAAAGAAGAAGTTCCACCCTATTCCTCATCGACCAGTAGGCCATTTATATCCCAATATAGATCATTGTAGGAAAAGGACAATGGGCCTACAAGGGTGGGATAGTCAAGGAAGTGCCCTCTGACTCGCCTAAAATAAGGGCCAAGGAAGAGGCTCCTCAAGGTCTTCTTCACAGAGATCTTATGAAGAAAAATTCATCGACCTTGCAAAGATCAAAGAAAGAGCCAATATATCATCCATCAAATTAAACATGCACTTCATCAGAGTGCCATGTGTCAATCGGGTGGGAGAAGAAGGAGGTGCATGAGAGCCATTACCAACCTCATCAAGAGGGGTAGTGACAAAATCAAGGGAGGTAGGGGTTGCCTTTTTCACAAAGACAACACAAGCCAAGACAAAACCAATTTCCAAAGATGGTGAACCCTTCTTTCGACCTCCACTTGTAGTGAGGTCTTCCTTCAGCTTGCGCTTCAATGGAGGATGTTGGATCCCCATAGAAGAAGAAAAAGTGGAGGAGGAAGAAGACAAAGTTATAGCAGAAACCACCATTGTTTTTGGCATGTCTATGAGTCGAGAAAAGGGAGGTATGTTTGAGAGGGACATCAAAAGAGGGAGATCCATGGAGGTAGCGATGAAAACCTACACCTTTTTGGTGTGAGAATCATCGAGACCTTCTAGGGGAGATGGAGGAAGAACAAAGGTGGTTGCAACTAAGGCATGCACATCAAAAGATGATAGGATAGTAGAAGAGGATATATAAACAGGGGACACTGGCTCCCCCTCCATCTTCTACAAGGCAAAATGTTCGGTGGCTAGAACCTTTTGCTTGGACTTGTGCTCATGCACAAGCTAATTATGTTGGCTACACACACTAGAAGACATAGACTAAGAAGAGATTAGAGTCCACTACTCAGCCACAAGAGTATCCTTCACAACTATTTTTGGTGGAAGGATGGTCTCTTGAGTAGGCGCAGGAGGAGGAAGCATACGAAAAAAAGCAACCACGGGAGGATAAACAAAATTAGGCACCTCAATGGTGGAACTATTCTCATTCTCTACCTTAGGGGTAGGTAGAGGAAAAATAGGAGGTCATGGAGGTCAAAACATAGGAGAATCCCCACCAAGGACCCTTCCTCTTACCATAAACAATGGGTCTAGGAATCATAGGCAAAAATATCAGCTCAAAGACTTGACGCTTGGATTTTCGCCATGTGGGCACCATCGCATCTCCCATGCAAGGCATGAAAGTGAGAGAAAAATGTGTCACAATAGGATGAGAAGTAGAAGAAGGTGGAATTGTAGATATAGGAGGAGAAGACTCTAGAGTGTGAGAAAGCTTCCCCTTTCCCTTATATGGGGTAGAAGAGGCAACTTACTGCTACACCACCATAGAGGCTTTTATAGAGATAACATAAGGAGATAATGGATAACTAGCCTTCAACACTGAGCCCCCAATCTTATATTTAATATACGTTTTATACAAAAAATATCCCCTAGGAGGGAGAGGTCCGACTGGGGTAGGCCAAAAGTGATCTAGTGAGAATCCCCCACATGACACTAATAGTTTATAACTAGTGTCATGCACTATGTGCAAAAAAACTTCATGAGGGAATTTTAAACATTTATGAACCACAGAGGTGACACCATTCACATAGGTCATCCAGGAGATACGTAGACTTACTCAAAATAGGTCAAACTCTGGAATGATAACAAATGAAACATCAACAACCTTGGGTCCTACCAAGACTGATAAAGAAATAGAGCCCATAGGGGAAATAGAGAGTCCATCATGTGTACAAAGAATGGTCTCTGACTCTTCGTGTCTCTCCTTGTGTAGGATTTTTATAAGTAAAGTTTCTTCCATTATCACATTAACTTGACTCATCAAATCAATTAAGATGCCAATTATGAAATTTCTATTGCTTCGAGCAAGAATGTATAGTAGGGAAGTCTCTTTACTAAGAAACTCATCATATGAGGTGAATGTTATTGTTGGACTCAAGGAAAACTGAAAGGGGGGGTGAATCAGTGTTCTATAGAATTAAGCTTTGCAAAGTAGATCTTAAAACCATTTACAATAGTTAACCAAAAGTTGAGATGAAAACACATGAAACAAATAACCATAACACTATAACACTGAAATTTTTACGTGGAAAGCCTGTTAGGGGAAAAACCACGGTGGAGGTTAATCCAAAATTTTATGCTCTATTAAAAGTATAGAGAAAATGGGAATGCACATGCATTCAGGCACACTGCCTAGAGCTCACTGCTCAAAATCAAGAAGCCTCACTACCTTACAAAATATTTGGATTACATCAAAAGCTTGAACTGAGAAAGTAGCATCTGCAAATGCCTGGTTACAATTTCGGTTAGGCTCATAGATTAGATTCTAGACCTTATGTCTGATTTTGCACTTCACTCTGCTCTGCCTTAATTCGCTTCAAAAAATCCTCTTCCGCACAAGTGAAACTATGCATAATCGCTCTGCAACCCTTCTAATATTCATAATATATTTCAACACACTTCAAACACTGACACCAAAATGAATTAACTGATCTCTTATATATATCTGCTACCAAGGATTTAATCGCTTCATGTCGGCTTTATCAAAATATAAGATATTTTCCAATAGTCGGCTCAATCCATGAATAAAATTTAATGTGCACCCATCAAAGTCAGCCACAACAAAGTGAGGACCCAAAAAAAAATCTCCAAACTTAAAATACCTTGAATAATTATACCTCGAATATCCGTGACACGCTTCATTCACTTAGTTGGCCTCTGTGAGATGATAAGTAGAAAATCATCCTACATGATCTTTTGGCCCATGCACCAATTGATGCAACGACACAAAAATTGATAATAAGATACTCCAAATGCTTAACAACCTTCCTCAAGATCTACAACACAAAATGATAATCCAGTGAAGTATACAGATCGACAAACTTAACTTTAATCGGATACCCTGTTCTTCACTCTTACTTCCGATAATACCCTGCTCTTTACTCTATCTATCGGTATGAAAAAATACTGAACTGTGGACCGGATTAGTGACTTAGGTTGCCATAAATGACAACATTGAAATCCATATGCCAATAATCTCCCACTTTGGCATTGATGGCAACACTTAGTGAAAAATGACTAAGTGTCAAAACCAATATGAGTATGCTGCCAAACTTCAAAACTTCAAAACATAGCTCCCCCTGAAATTGATAAGGAATTTTTCACTACTCTCTCTCCCCCTTTGACATCAATGACAAACACAAATTCAATATCCCCCTTTGAAATATGACCAAAAAACTGTTGATTCAAAATTTTGAAAGAGAACAACTGCTATTTGAGTCAAAATATTATCTTTTGTTTTTATTTCATCTCCGGAAGAATCTTCTTCCAAGATTCTACTGCAATCCCAATGATTATGATCATGTTGTTATTTTTAGATGTATGGTTGATAATATTGATGAGGGATTCTTGATTTGTGATTGCCTCCTCTAATTCTTTCCTTTCCTCAGAATCTCAATTAACTGCTCCAGTCTGCATTCAGTTAGGTCCTTTAATTTCCAAAAAGTGTCCACAAGCTTGTTTCTGGTGAATTGAACTTTTGTATGCTTAGACTATAACTCTTGAATCCTTTTCTTGATTGTACCATCCTGATCCTGAAACATATCAAAACTTTGTCCAATCCTATTTAACTCCATTTCAATTTTCTCTAACTTTTCTTTGCATTTCCCTATTGCATGAGGCCAATGGATGCAATAGTTATAGATGTTGTTTGTTGTACTTATGCATTGCCTTAGCTCATTCATTTTCCTTTTCAACTTGGTAAGTGATAGCCTGAACTACTCCTTCAAGTGTAGAATTATTTCTTCTTCTTTCTTGATTTGAGACTTAGAGTCCATGATTTCCTTAATGCATTTGATCATCTCTTCAGGTAGCAAATTATGCAAAATTTCCAATTTGATATGATTCAACACAAAATAAGCGCTTAGTGTGTTCAAAATCATATCCTTCTCATATGAGGGTCTGAAAGACCATATGATTGCAATTTTTTGCATCCCAAATTTCTCATGAATAAGTTGTAGTATCTTTTCCTTAGATAAATCACCTTCTTCTTCACTTCCTTCTACCTTTTCTTGATCTAGTTCAGCTGATTCCAATTCTTCCCTTAGGGTGTCCTCAGTTTCCTTATCTGATTACACATCTGGTATGTCCATAATTATTTATTCTTTACCTTTCCCTTCAATAGTTGGAGTCTTGCATGCTGGATGAGTGTAAACAATAGACTCTCTTTCTCTCCATCTCACCGGAAGAGGAGCCAACTTCATGTGCCCTTATCAAAAGGGGAATGCAAACTGATCCAAAATTTTCTAGCAAACCTCCAAAGAAACTTGCATATTCTTGATCTTAGTTTTCCAAATTGTTAGAGTGTTCATAAATCTACTTGCAAAATGGTTCATTCTCTTTCCATACAACATTGTTCTTCAATGGCAAACAATTCAGAGAATACATCACAAGACACACAATCAAAGTACCAAACCTAGAAGGATAACCTGTCTCCTTTGTTAATTGCACGTTCTCCATTAGTTGATCCTTTAGTAGTCTGCATAGGTCAAAGTCCTAATCTTCCATTATCATTTTGTGAGAGATGTAAATTGCACCAGTCATGGTTGCTCCTTCTCAGTTTCAGAAAAATATTTTACAGGATAATCCATGCACAATGCACCTTGTTACAGGATCTCTGATTGTCAAAATTATCAATTCCCTTTGGTCTCTAGTTACTCCGATTAGGGTTTCGACTTCTTTGTTTCAGATCAACTTATTTCTCGATATATCCCCAAGTTTGCATAATCTAGTTAGGACTCTAATTACCTCTTTCAAAATATGATAGGGTATGTCCAGAGTTAGAATGTCATTATTCAATCTATCCAAAATAAACCTAACAATTTTTGCATTTTTGAAATAGGGGAATTTACTCCAAATGTCCAGACTTTTATGTTTCGCATCTTCCAACCATTTTAATTCATTGGGCAACAAAATTTTTCTTATAGCTCTAATCTTCTCACTACTAAACTCATCTAAATTCACAATTCCTTTGATTTGTTCCATTTTGCATATCGAACAAATTTTTCTACTGAGCACCAAATTAAATAGAAATTCCACAAACAACTGAAGTACCTGATAGATTTAGAGATTCACCACCGAATTATCTTCAATCCTTTGAAATTTTGCTACGGAGTTCTTTCCTTCTTCTCTTCTTTGATGCAAAGTGACAAATGAGGGTTCCAATTTCTTTTTATAACTTGCTTACATAAACCATTTTAATGTTTTTACCCTAGGTGTTTTGGATACCCTACTTTCTCAAAGAGTGAGAGAAGGATTATTTTGCGGACCTTCAACTTTTCAAATTTTTGTACAAGTGATCTCCAATGTATCTATAAACTATTAGCACAATCATTGAAAATCTCTTGCATTCCGGTGCTAACTACCGATAGGGGGACAAAGGATTTTCTTGAAAAAATGCCCCTGGGCCTAATGGCCGGAGATCAATTCCCGGAGGAATTACTAGAAGTAGATTCTGGTCCAGGCTCATTTCCTTCAACAGGGGGGCTCTTCTTCACCCATGTTTTCTTCATCTCATCTCTTTTTTCTTCCACAGTCACTTTCCCTTTTCCTTTATCATCTTTATGTGATTTTCTTCCTTTGTATACTAGACCTCTTCCATTCATGTTTGTGTTTCTGCAAAATCTTGCAATGTGACCATATTTGTTGCAGTTGTAACACATAGGGTTTTTTTGTCTAGACCAGTCATTCTATTGATTTCCTCTAGATCTGCATTGGTTAGCAATATGCCCAAATCTTCCATAGGTATAACATCTAAAATAGTTGTTTAATATACTTCTACATTCAATTGTCTTATGACCAAACTTATTGCAACTGAAACATCGACCAGAGAATGATGGACTACTTGAATTCATTTTACTTCTACATTGAGTAGCCATATGACTAAATCTTTTGCAAGAAAAGCAGTATCCATTAAAATTTTGAGCATTAGGTTGTCTTATTGGATACCTTCCACCTTTTTTCATCTGATTTCTTTGCCTGAAATTCTTTTGTTCATATCCAGAGCTTTCTACTTTTTCATATCCAAGACCTCGCTTGTCATTAGCATTATTTTGTCCCTTAGTCAGCTGATCAAGCTTAGTAGAACTAATCTTAAACTTCTCTTTATATTCATTTATAGTAGTAAGTTTATTTCTGATAATAACAATCCATTTTTCAAGCTCTTCTTCATTATTTCTAGATTGTTGCAGTTCAGTTTCTAGCTGAATGAATCCTCCATTAATTCAGTTGCATTCATTAGATTTTTCTTTTAAGGACTAAGCAAGGTTCTCCTCATTCTTCTTTCTTCCTTCAATCTCCTTAGTTAGCTTCATCACCATAGATTCCATCTCAAGTTTTAGGTTAGCATTATCTATGGCAAGCTTTTCACATTCTTCAGCTATTTCCTTCAGGGTCTGATTTAGGTGAACATCTTCCATGCTTTTACTTTCTTTCTACTTGAGTTGATTGCAAAGTTCCTATCTTTTCCCTCTTGACTCGTTGATTTTATCTTTTAGTGACTGAATGAATTTCTCAGTATCCTTAAGACTTGCTTTCAACTCCAAGACTTCGGCTTTAGATTGATCAAGATCATCAAGTGCCACCAAAAGTTGTTGTTGAAGACCACCAGAGTCCATTGCTTTCCAAGATCAACCTCAAGCTTTTAAATGTCTTCCAAGAAACTCAACTCTAATACCAATTGTTGGACTCAAGAAACACTGAGAGGGGGGGTGAATCAGTGTTCTATAGAATTAACCTTTGCAAAGTAGATCTTAAAACCATTTATAACAGTTAACCAAAAGTAGAGATGCAAACACATGAGATAAATAACCATAACACCATAACACAATAATTTTTATGTGGAAACCCTATTAGGGGAAAAACCATGGTGGAGGTTAATCCACAGTTTTATACTCTATTAAAAATATAGAGAAAATGGGAATGCACATGCATTTAGGCACACTTCCTAGAGCTCACTGCTCAAAATCAGGAAGGCTCACTGCCTTACAAAAGATTTGGATTACATAAAAAGCTTAAATTAAGAAATTAGCATCTAAAAATGCCTAGTTACAATTTTGATTAGGCTCATAGATTAGATTCTGGACTTTCTATCTGATTTTGCACTTCGCCCTGCTCTCCCTTAATTTGCCTTGCAAAATCCTCTTTTGCATAAGTGAAACTGTGCATAATTGCTCTGCAACCCTTCTGATATTCACTATATATTTCAACACACTTCAAACACTAACACCAAAATGAATTAACTGATCTCTTATATATATCCGCTACTAAGGATTTAATCGCTTCATGTCAGCTTTATCAAAATATAAGATATTTCCCAATAGTCAGCTCAATCCATGGATAACATTTAATGTGCACCCATCAAAGTCAGCCACAAAATAGTGAGGACCCAAAATAAAATTTCCAAACTTAAAATACCTTGAATAATTATACCTTGAATATTCGTGACACGCTTCATTCACTTAGTCGGCCTTCATGAGTTGATAAGCAGAAAATCATCCTACTGGATCTTTTGGCCCATACACCAATTGTTGCAACGACACAAAAATTGATAATAAGATACTCCAGATGCTTAACAACCTTCATCAATATCCACAACACAAAATGATAATCCGGTGAAGTATACAGATTGATAGACTTAACTTTAACTGGATACCCTGTTCTTCACTCTTACTTCTGGTAATACCCTGCTCTTTACTCTGTCTTTTGGTATGGACAAATACTGAACTGCATACTAGATTAATGACTTAGGTTGCCATCAATGACAACACTAAAATCCATATGCCAACAGTTATGTCAGGTGTAGCACTCACATTTTTAGGAGGAGGGATATGGGTAAGTGCACCAATCTGTGACACAATTTTGGCTCTTAAGATGCCACTTTTTTTTCTGAAATCAGCAAAATCTGATTTACGAGATAAAATGAAGATATTTACGCTCAAAATTTCAAGATGCGAAAAGAACAATAGTTGAAGTGCTCTGAGTCTAGTTTCTAAGCTATAATTTTTTTTTTGAAATTAATGAATATTAAGGATCTCAAAAAGGGGGGGGGGGCAAAATAGGTCATGTTTTTATTAAAAAAAATAGCATAGCACCTAAAGGCTCCCCCCTTTTTGGTTAACTTTTTTTTAGAATTTCAAAAATCCCAATAGTGAGAAATTAGCTAACACCATGTAGTTTATCCTCCTTCTTTCAGATAGTTTTTTTAATAAATATATAATATTTTATGAATTTTCAAAGTAGACACATCCTGAAAAGCTGAAATTCGAGCGTGCTCCCCCCCAAATTTTTTGCAAACTAATTGAAAATTGATTTTTTTTTTTAATCATGTGTATAATGGAGTCTACTTTCAAAAAATGTAATTTTTTTCATGTTCCAATGAACGTGTAAAAATCTATCCTAAACCTAGCACATGTTGGTTTTTGACCAAAAACGAAGGCATTTACAATAGAAGCCATGGATCAAAACCTTAACTAAATCAAAATGAAAAAAAGAATTATATATTTCAATAGTTAAGAGAGAGGATAACACTATCATGGTTTTTTATAAACTTGCACTGAAAGACGTGCAAATGAGATGGGGAGCATAGACGAAAATATGAGAAAATTTGGCAAATCCTGTTAATTAACACGTCCAAAGCAGGCCATTTGGCGAGCACCAAATGGCTTGCTTTGCACAAAACTAGAATTTCCCCTCTTTGGTGAACAAATTTGATAATGCTTAGAGTGCATAGTTTATGATCGTAGATGGATAGTCGAGGTTTTACCTTTCATACCTTCTCTAACTCGTTACCATAACTGGATAACTCTTTATCCCTCTGAAGTCTCTATCTCACAGGTCTCACTCCCTCCCACATGACCTAGACTACTTTCTCAATCCAATCCCCTCTCTCAGGTCTCTTTCCCCCTCTCTCTCCCTCTTTGGTCTTTTTACCTCTCTCACTCCATCTCCCTCTCTTAGGTTGTTATCTTTCTCTCTTTGTCTCTCTCTCTCAAGTCTCTCCCTCCTACCCCCTCTCCCTCTCTTAGGTCTATCACTCACTCACTCCCTCTATCTCTCTCCCATTCCCTCTCCCACTCACTCTATCTCTGTCCCTCTCTCTCACTCTCTCTCTGGTATCTCCATCCCCCCTCTCTCTCTCACACACACCTCCCTCTCTCTCTCTCTCTCTCCTCCTCTCTCTCCCTGCGTCTCTCCCTCTCTCTCAGGTCTCTCCCTCCCACCCCCTCTCCCTCTCTCTCTCTCCCAGGTATCTTCGTCCTACCCCCCCTCCATCTCTCTCTTTGTCTTGGGTCTCCCCCTCCTACCCTCTCTCCCTCTCAAAGTCACTACCTTTATCTCTCTTCCACTCCCTCCCTATCTCACTCCCTCTATCTATCTTTGTCTACCTCTCCATCTCTCTCAAGTATCTCCCTCCCACCACCTCAACCTCTCTCTCTCAAGTCCCTCTCTCTCATGCCCTCTATCTCTCTCCCACTCTCTCCCTCTCTCTCTCAAGTCTCTCCCTCCCACCCACTCTGCCTCCCTCTTTGTCTCTCAAGTCTCTCCGTCTTCCAGGCCTCTCTTTGTCTCTCTCACTCACTCCCTCTATCTCTCTCCCACATCCTCTCTCTCTCTCTCAATCCCTCTACCTTTCTCCCTCTCTCTCTTAGATATCTCCCTCCCCCCCCCTCCCACTCTCTCTCTCTCCCTCTATCTCATGTATCTCCCCCCACCCCCTCCATCTCTCTTGAATCCCTCTATCCTGAGTACTCCCTCTCTCTCCTACTCTCTTAGGTATCTCATTCCCACCCCCTCTCTCCCACTTTGTCTCCCTCTCATTCTCTCTCGGTTGTCTCCATCCCACCCTCTCTCCCTCTCCCTTTCTCTTAGATTTCTACCTCCCACCCCCTCCCCCTCCATCTCTCACTCTCTCTCTGTCTCTATGTCTCTCCCTCTCTCTCTCACTCAGTCTATCTCTCTCCCAGTTTGTCTCTCTCCCTCTCCCTCTCACTCCCTCTATCTCTCTCCCACTTTGTCTCTCCCTCTCTCTCTCTCTCACTCCCTCTATCTCTCTCCCACTTTTTCTCTCTCCCTCTTTCTCTCTCTCTCTTTGTCAAGTATCCCCCTCCTACACCCTCTCCCTCTCACAATGACCCTCTATCTCTCTTCCACTCCCTCCCTCTCTCACTCGCTCTCTCTCTCTCCCTCTCCCTAACCCTCTCTCTCAAGTATGTCCCTCCCACCACCTCTCCCTCTCTCTCTCTCTCAAGTAGAGGGTTTAGGGATTAAGGGTTAAGGGTTGAGGGTTGAGGGTTGAGGGATTAAGAGGGTATAGGGGTTGAGGGATTAGGGTTTAAGGTTGAGGGTTGAGGGATTAAGATGGTATAGGGGTTGAGGGATTAGGGTTTAAGGGTTGAGGGTTAAGGGTTGAGGGATTAAGATTGTAGAGGGGTTGACGGATTAGGGTTTAAGAGTTGAGGGTTGAGAGGTTGAGGGATTAAGAGGGTATAGGGGTTGAGGGATTAGGGTTTAAGGGTTTAGGGTTGAGGGATTAAGAGGGTATAGGGGTTGAGGGATTAGGGTTTAAGGGTTGAGGGTTGAGGGATTAAGAGGGTATGGGGGTTGAGGGATTAGGG